>JAQIXG010001712.1:0-20576 GCA_034700105.1 Oconnorella tubifera | reverse complement strand
GGTAAGATTTTAATCATTGTTTATTTCAAGTATGTTTGTTTTATGTGATTTGAGTTAATAGACTTATAACTTGTATGAAAGTTTAAAAGTCTTGTGTTTTCTTATTGTTATGTTTTTGTACTTTTAATAATTGACACATTATGATGATAATGATGTTACTGGATTATACTGTTTTGTTGATATTACCATGATTTCTATTTTCATACTATTTATAATAAGATTAGAGTTAGCATGAAAATCATACTTTATTTTTTCTTGTATTATATTTTTAATATTATTATTACTAATATTAAATCTTTACTTTTAATAGTAATGAATGTATTTTTATTCATATTTTTTTTATTCATCTCATTTTAATTGTATTTTTTTAAAATTAATTATTTGTTTTTAACACTTTGTTACGTTAATAAAATTTTAAAAAATCCTATTTTAGTTGTAATTGAACACAGCCTGTGATTGGTTCAACTTGTGTTAATTTGCTTTATTTCCTTAGATACCACTCAGTAAGGTAGTCAGTCCTAGTCCTAGTTGCTCTTCTCTAACAACGGAGGATTTATCGTCTGAAGCTGTTCGTGCACTCAAGGTTTTACTGTTAGATCTATGTTTTTATAATAAAATCATATTTATTTTTATTCACTTCTCTGTAATTTCAGTTTTACATGATTTAAATTACATTACATTTTACATTTATATATTGAGTTTTACATTAATAAGTTACCTAAAACAGCTATGTACATTAATATATGTAAATGTTTTATATTAAACACGCGTCAATGTAGTTTAATAACAGCTCTATTTATAAAAGGATTTATTATTAATGCGCTGCATCTTTAAGTTTATAAGTCAAATAGATTTGAATGTAATTCAGTTTAATTGCATTTCAATGTAATAGAAAGAGTTTCAAGAATTAGAAGAGAAGTGTAAGAAGTTAGTGATACAGAATAATCTACTGGACAATGAAAAGTTGATGTATCGATACGAAGCTGAACTGCGTAAAGAAGAAACAGAAGATATAGAGGAACAACTCAAACATGTCACGCATAAGAACAAAGAACAAGCTTCCGTGAGTGACTTGACTTTTTTCAACTATCTTTTAATAATCTAACTGTCTTTTTTCACTATTTTCCACTATCTTTTTCATTCTCTTTTTTACTGTCTAACTTTTTTATTTGGCGAAAATCAAATTAATATTCATTCATTTATTAACTTATCGAATGTACGGCTAAAAAATTTTCTTTGACTTTTTAAAGAAATGTAATCAGTTTGATTATGCTGCTAACAGTTGAAGTGTCTGGTATTTGATAGCGATATTGATTAACGGGTTACTGGGCTAGAGGGGCGGGACTGGTTAGAAGAGCCATAATTGCTTTTTATTGATGCTGGAACAATGTTTCGGATAGAACTCTCAGATAAAATAACTCTATAACCTTAACATTAATAGCTAATTAATCTTGAAAATTAATAAATTAATCTTAACATTAATGTTTTAAATGTATACTATTACAGGATTTGTAACATTTAGCTCGCTTGTATTTATACTGCAAGTTTAAAGTTTTAGATTGGTTTATACAATGTTATGAAATAATAGAAGAATGAGTTAATAAAGAATTAGTTAAGAAATGATTCAAATGTTTTACTTATGTGCGTGTAAATGATAATCCTGGTCTGTTACATTCAAATGTGCATCTTGTTATTGTTTCATACACTGTTGTGTATTTCTCTATTCATCATTTTGACGTTTCAGGAACTTTCCAAATTAAATCGAAGTCTAAAGACAGAATCAGAACAATCTCTGGTTCTAAAAGAACGATTACGATTAACTGAAGAACTGATACAAGAGCACGGATTGGTGGTTATGTCAGGTGACAGTACTACGATATCTGATGTCATTTCATCGTCCAATCAGAATGAAGCGTCCATGCAGAGGCCTGCGGCACTGTTTTCAAGCGATCTTGCTCAAGTTCTTGAAGATTATTCCGGATCTGTAGGTTCGTCATTTATTTATTAATTTGATTTGATTTATATGTTACATTATTTGAATCATAAGACTCAATAATTAAGCATCTTTATTTATACTGATGTAAAGCATAGTGCAATACAGTTTTGTTCCTTTATTTATACTCTGCGATGTTACTGATGATTCAGTTGTTATAACCTTGTAGATGACAGACTGAGACAGATTCTTGATGAAAAGAAAGCTCTAGAAAAACAAGTACGTTTGTAGATATTTATAATTTATCAATCCTACTTACTGGATGTTGCAAGTTTTTAGTTTAAATCACACTAGTTGACAGAATGCAATAGAGTAGCTTCATAAAGTAACTTCCATGTTATTTTATATAATATAAACATCTTTTATTAATTTGACTGTCATGATCTCAACAAGTTGTGTTAGGTACACACAGCTTAATGTTCTATCTTATGAAACACCTGATCAGTATGGTCTGTTAATGTATCGTTCATTTATTTGCCTATATTTTTAAGGTTTTTTATATTCTGTATTTTGACTCTGACAAGATTTGAACTCATAACCTGCTTGTTGGTAGAAGGACACTCTACCAACTGAGCTACTGGTTTACAATTACAATTATATTTTTCAGTGTAGCATCTTAATAAGCTAAGACTAGCATTGTTTAATAGTATTTTATATTCACAACTCATTAGATTGCAACACTGGTTGCTGATTTGGAAAACGCTCAAGAACGAGGCAGTTCTAATGGTCGACATTTTCTTTCTAATTCTGCTATGAATGGTTCTATATCAGAAGCTGATATACCTCGTACGTTTTTAAATACTTAGATAAAGTGTCGCATTTATATGATTGCTTTAATTTATCTATTATCTTACATATGTACTAGATACAGGGCTTGATCCACAAAATTTGTCAAATAAGTTTCTATGTATAAACATCCCCTTCCGTTGCCTTTGTTTGACAACAGTTTTAATTATCCTGACCACCCTCCAAGTGAAAGTGGACTCTTTCGGTTTTTAACCAAATCCAGTGTGCTTAGCTTCGTACAGCAGAGAAACAAAATGTCATGGTATGGCCTTTTTGTGCTGATGTGACATTAAACAACGGAAAAATTGTTGCTGGAGCAGAATTATTATTTTATAATTATAGAAGCTTAACATTCTAGAGCAATTAAAGTCAGTTACTTAGCCATCTTATTTATTGACTGACCGATAATTAAAAACCTATTGAATGTTATATAATAAATTGTAGTTGTAATTGTTACGCTTAATTTGTAGTTTCAGTTTATGCTTTTTTCAAAATTTCATTAAAACTTTTAATATTAATTTTTTTGTTAAATGTTATCCAAAATTTAATTATTTTGAAAAATTTTGTATAGCTGATATTCAGAAGCAGATTAACGAGTATCGTTTTAAAGTAAAGAAGGCTGAACAAGAAATTACAACACTAGAGGGAAATGTCTGTGTCTTGTTTTGTTCTTGTTTAGTTGTTTTTTTTATTTAAATTTATATCAGCAGCTTTTAAATTAAACAAGTCTATGATTTATCTTAAATAACATAAACACTGATCATGATTAAAATGTATGCTAAATTGATTTTATTTATTTTAATGAATAGTAGCATATGTAATAGCATTTTCCGATTTTGTTGGAGCTTATTGGAAATGGAAATGGATCACTTTATAATACTAGTCTAATTTGTTATGATAGAATATATGATTGTACCAGTAGTATATTTTGTTGTCTTGTTTCAGACAAATCGACTTGAGAGTCAAGTAAAGAGATACAAGACAGCGTCTGAAGAGTCAGAGAAAAGAGAAGAAGAGTTGAAAATTGAAAGAAGAAAATTACAGAGAGAGGTGAAATTTACTTCATGTTTTATAATTGCTACGATTGATCATCCGTTTTATCTGCTAGATTTAACAGAAAATTTGATAAAAGCAATTTTTATAGATTTTTTTATGTTAAACTTATGGTAGAATGTATACAAGAAAGATTAACCCGTAACAAAATAAGCGTCTCATTAAATATATTCTCTTTCTTAGACTAAATGTAATGGTGTTTATCTTTTTTTCTGGAAAACTGAGATTGTATTCTCTTACCCACTGCTGGTTTTACAAGTTTTCATCGTCATTTTCTCAAATCACACTATCTTTCTCTACTTATAAGTAATGTTGAGTTTTTGCCATCCATCCATTTCTATCATCATTCAACATTAAATTTATCATCTTTGACTTTGTCTTGAATGTTGACATCATATACTTGAATCATTGCCTAATAATTTATACTTGAATCATTGCCTAGTAATGGCTGTTTCTAATATTATAGAAATAAATTCTTTTATTGCAATTTTATTCATTGCTATTCGATATGTATGTTATTTATTTGAAGGTGATATACTATTTTTAACATTACTTTTAGTACTAGTTTCATTTTTAATGCTATTTGTAGTGATCATTATACTTTCTTTGATAATCTTTCACGTGTGTAATATTGCCTATGTTATTTGCTGAGCTGCTTTTTTATTATGTTTCTCAGCTACGTGAAGCGCAGATTCAAATAGAAGAACTAACCGGACAGAATCTTGGTCTCAAGGGTCGACTGGAAAAAATGAAGAAAGAAAAACTTTCCGCCAGTATTTCAACGAAATAACGACTCCTTTCATTTTCTTGCATTTTTAGTTTCTCTCTTTTTGAAAGTTCTACTAGTCTTATTGTTTTTCAATTATGTAATGATCATGACAGGAAAATTATATTGGTTTTATGCTGTTTAGTTTTCTTTTGTAATAAACTTTAACATTTATATTATTTCATGATTTACTGTCTCTTATGTAACTTGTTAAACGCGCAGAATCGTATTTGGATTTATAGTATTGCATAATTTATTACACAACTTTATTTAATCTCTTTTTGAAATTAGCTTTAATTTATTTCTGATATATTTTATTACGTTTCGAGATTCTGAAAGCTATTTTTGATGCGAACAAATTTAGATTATCAGATTTTTTAGTTTCAGTATTTTAGTTTTGTCATCTGAATCTATTTACAATCATTCGATTTTCCTCTTTTTTGTATTTTTGAAGCTTTATTGTATAGATTTGTTATATTTATGCTATAAGTATATTCATCTTTTCAAAGAATTGTTATCTAATATACAATTCGCTTACTTTCTGTTCCGCTGTACCCTATACACAACTAGCGAACTAATCGATAAAGTTTCAATCGAGTACAGCAATTCTGCTTGGCATAGCGGTAACACGTCTGACTCAAAATCAGAAGGTTGCGTGTTCAAATCACTTTGGGGTCAATTTTTTTTTAAATAATCAATTTTGCTAATTATTTTGCTAATATATAAATTTAAAAAGACTAGATCGGATTCTTGGACGGGTTTTCAATATAGTATTTTTATAATATTTGAAATGTTTTCTCCTTTTCCAGTTTAGAACTAATTTATGTTTAGCTTTAAGTTATTTTCCTCGTATGTGAATATCTTTTAACATTTGTTGCTTCGCAAAGTTTAGTTGTAAATATTTTATTCGTGTTATTATAATTCACAATCTTAACGGTTCTGATTGATGTAGATTTTATTTACCAAAATTATTAACTCAATTAGTCGCAGTAATATTATTTGCATATAGTCGATGCTCAATAATGAAGTGGTTGAGTGCTTAACTTGGATCCAGAGGTCCCGGTCTATATCCCATATGGTGTTTAATTTTTCGTATACTTGCTGCATCCTTTAGTCATGTGCTTAGCACAAGTATATCTGAAGTGTCATTGACATACAACGATGATAATGATATAAGGCTAAAAGGTAGCTTTTTTTATTGTTTCAGAGTTAACTTATGGCTGATTCCAGGAACTCTGTTTAACTAAAAACTAATTTTAGCTATATACTGGTTGAAATGTGAAACGCCCTTGGTCATTACAACTAGGTTATAATGGTTTTTGTGATTATCATCAGGTTATGGTGACATTGTGCTACTGAAACATAAAAGTATTGTATGGTTTAACCTATTTTTAAGAAATCAGTGCATATGTATAGAAGCTCTACTTCTCTGGAATCAGGCATTAATGTATTTTTGGATAAATTCATTCTTCTATCTGTTGCGTTTGATGCATTTTATTGCATTTCTTTATAAGTATTTAATAATCTAGAATATTGTTCAGTATTTAATTAAATTCAGTTAGACATCGATGTATGATTGCGCCAAAGATACTGATTTAAGTAAGTACCTTTCTGCATCAACAATGTATGATACGTTAGAGAGAGAGAGAGAGCTTGGTTGCTTAACTGGAATTGAAAGTTTTCAACTGTGTTATTTTATAAGCAAATCAGGCTGATATTCTTTATATGGAATCATGCCCTCTGTTAGGAAATAAATGACCAATTCCATCAAATATGAACTAATATTATTTTAGATGATACAAAGTATCTTGTATAATTTCAACTAGAAGTATCATGAT
This sequence comes from Oconnorella tubifera, assembly GCA_034700105.1. Taxonomy (NCBI): domain Eukaryota; kingdom Metazoa; phylum Annelida; class Clitellata; order Enchytraeida; family Enchytraeidae; genus Oconnorella; species Oconnorella tubifera. The sequence continues at coordinate 14,140 of JAQIXG010001712.1, read as the reverse complement.
TTCTTTAAATTGCTATTAGTTTTGATAAGTATTTCTTCTTGTATATGATAAATAAATTGATAAATAGATAAAAAGAAATAAAGGAGAAAAGAGAAGAAAAACAAAAGAAAAGAGAGAGAAGAGTAGAAAGAAAGAATATTTTTTACTCTTTTTTTAGTCTTAATTATGGTAATTATAATTAAATGTAACTATGTAATTGGATACACTAAAATTTGTACTATTTAAGATTTTTATTATCGGTTAATTCTTGCATATTTCGAACAAACAGTACAGTAATGCACAGTGCAAGTATTATCACACACTCTTTATTTCACATATTATTTTTATACTACACTTTAAACTTGTTATCAGCCCTGATCGTTGTTACTTTAGGGTGAATTGATATGATTTGATTGAATGATGATTTCGCTTCAAGATGTACATTTAATCACACGATGTGATCTGATATATATTTTATATATAAATGTTTTGTATATATTCGTGCATTGGTCTTTGTATTTATTTCAGGGTTTCTATGAATTCTAATCTTTTTAGCTATTAGATCTTAATTAGGGGAATAAAGTGTTGAAATTTTAATATTCATTAAGATGATATACATTGATGATGATAAATGTCATTTTTGATTAAATGTTATTATTTAAATTTATCTCGCATCTTTTAAAGTGAAATCATTAAAAATGAACGTTAGTAATTTTTCTCTACGGCTAAGTAATGTAGGAGGGTGATGTAAGTCCCCCTCCCTGCCTTCGTTTCTCTACTTTCAAAAGCACACAATTTTGTTTGATTTCAAAATTTTGTTAATTTGTTGATTGACTCTATTAAAAATATTTGGTCATAATGATCAAAAAGTTGCTGTGTAATTTTTTATTTTACAACTCGAAAATGTTGTGATTGACTTTAGATTTTTGGAATACTAAATAGAATAGAATTTATACAATAGTTGACTCTATATTTATATTATTATTACATATTAAATATTTTTATTATTTCAATTTTTTGCATTAGTTGTAGGTTTTTAATTTAACTTAATTTGTTTTAGTAATCGGTGAATCGTCAGATACATCAATTTTGAGTAATTTTACATGTATTTATTGTGCGCTAGTATATATTCTAGAGTTGAATTATTAGAAGAATTGATAGTATTAGCATTTTTATTCTTGCTGTGTGCTATTTTTGGATAATGCATAATGTAATGGTTTCATTATATAACGCAGCTGATCGTGATTTTATAGAATTGTTTTCTGCTTTTTCTTTTCTCTTATTTTTCAGAGAAAACCAGTTTTTGTTGTTATTTGCTGATATTATTGAGATTTTAAATATTTGACCACTGGTTGCTTAACTTAACTTGTTGGTCCATTAAAATAAAAGCTATTGGTAGATCCATACAATGAAAGTACCGGGTAGTTTATAAATGTAAAACTTTCTTCTGGTACTTATCATATTAATATTATACGCTATACTAAGTATAACACGTCAAAACGACGGACAACTTCTTAAATTGAACGCAATCTATTTCAATTTCAGTTTAAAATATATTAAGTAGTACTTATTTAAAATCGTACTTATATAAAAATCAAAACACATAATTCACTACGGGTAATGATTTCATAAATATTATATTCCTGTTGAGCTTCACAATTATAATACAATTTCTCATTAGTTAGTTTTTTTATCTAAATTTAGAGATAATAGAAACTGGGTATACCGCTGGTGAATGAATTTAATTTTCTAAAGACCGGAATATCTTCAAATTATTGTTAACCGAGTCGGGGGGAACTTTAATTCTTGAAAGCAAGATTGAGCATCTGATATTTTCTCCTACTCTAAATTTAGTAAACTTGGTTTAATTACTATTAATTATTTTGAACTGATTAAGATTTAGATTTTAAATGAGAGAAATTATACTCTAAGTTACATTAGATAAACAATAAGTAGTTTATTGCTATAATTTACAATAAACTATTTATCGTTTGCCGCAATAAAACAGTTTCGATGTTTCGCGCGTGTTTAATACTTTATTATTATTGGGTATTTAAATTATAAATATTTATTCAATATTTTATGTTTTTATCCAGAATTATATTAATGTTACCTTTTATTTAAAAACTGCTATCGTTCATATAGGTCAACATTACAGACAAAGAGAGAAAATGTCAAACGATGTAGTGGTAAGTTTTTATACCTTTATCAGATTTCTAATCCTAATTTATTGCTACTAAACCTAACCGGAAATAGTTTTAATTTTTGTTCAGGATCCGAAAAATTGGTTAATCCGTTCTAAATTACATATTTGATGAGAATTTTATATCAATAGTATAACCGAAAATTGAGACGGCACATATAACGAAATATCTCCTAAATACTGATTTAATCTTTCTATGTAAATATTTCCCTTGCTGCAGGCCGCATATATAATTCACTAATTTACTCTGATAGTTTTGTTGTATTGAAGATTTTATATATATAAAGAAGCGTTTAATAACAAATATAATCTTTAGTCGTATTGTAGGACAGAACTGCAGAGTTTAAGAAACGAGCTCTAAAGAATCAGCAAGACAATAAAGCAGCGGTAAAAATTAAATTTGTAGTCAAATATTGCACCCTCCAAATTATGTATTTAAAGGGTTCAATTAGTTAGATGTAAATTAAATGAACATTTTAAATTTGCACATAGTATGAGTGATTGAATTGTGAGCATCCGAATTGATAAAGTTAAAATTAGATTAATTTGTTAGTTTGTGCAGTATTGCGTTATGTTACAAAATTTATTCATTTTTGCTCTTTATTTATAAGAATAAATTATATATTGCCAGCTAACTATTTATATAAATTTTGTGTTTGAAATGAATATTACTTCACTATTTTACAATAATTGATACGGGTCTTTTTATATTTTACATTGTTTTTCAAGTTTATTATCGATTGAGTACTTTAACTTAAAGATATTTTAAGTATGTTACAATTTATGGTTAATAGTCATTTTTACTTTGATTTCATGTATTTTTTATAATTTTCAATAAATAGTTGTTTGATTTATTTTCCAGATAGCTCAATGTTTGGGCGATCTAAAGGATCTCAAAACGTCTTCTATTCAACGTAAGAATGTTAGTAAATGTTATTTATATTTTGAATAATAATTCACAGAGTTGCCATTAAAATGTTATTTCTTTAAATTAGGAAAAAGGTGACTTCAGGTTATCTTTCGATAATATAATCTGTATTATAATAATGCAGTCATTAAGTTTGTTATTTTTAAAAATTTCATTTTTGTAAGAAAGTTTATAACTTTTGAACAAATTTAGGTGTCAAAGTGAAATTTGATAGTTGGATGTCAAATTTTCTAGTGAAAATTTTAACATCAAACTTTCAAATTTCATTTTAAATTATAAAATTTCATTTTAATTTTATACGCTGATAAAATTTTGAGATATTTTTAAAAAATTTGGCTAAGAAGTTATCTGGCAAAGTCGCTTGGGGGTTGGGGGTATTATTTTGGGGTACCCTGTATGCTTTATAATTAAGTAATGTATTTGGTATATTTTTATATATTTCTTTATGTATTTTTGATTTTTTTTTTAGAGAAAAAAATCGTGGTGGGAGGTTATGGGGGCCTCAGAGCCGCGCAGGAACCCTACACGAAGTGCTAGAGTTGAAGTACACTCTCCCGCTAATGCTGATGGATCTAGGGCTGCGAGATACGATCGGATATGGGAAGCCAGCGAAAATTTCTCTCCTGTTAGCATTGCAACTATTTTATGTTTATTATTTTTAAGTACTTTACGATATGAAATCTATGTAAATAAATGGGAAAATAAGATGGTCAGTTATGGATGGATGATGTTTGACGGAAGTAAGATTAAATGTATTAAAATATTTATATTAGTTATGATTGAACTCTGAGATCTCTGGATGAACATAAAGTTGTAAAATTTCTCATGCGATGACAGATTTTGTTTTTATATCAACTAATTATAGTTATATAAAGGTGTCTAATTATTGTTGCGATGATTGAGCATCGTAATAATATTATAATGTCTTTGTTTCTTATAGGTATTCGTGTCCATTATGTTAACTGTTTTCATTGCTATTTTATTATAATGAGCGCTGGATGTTTCTATATTTATATAAATAGTCTTTAAATATAATACGTAGATAATGTTATATGAGCAGTTATTACTAAATTTAATTTTTGTTATAAATTGAAATACAAAGTTGTATTTATCGTTTTGCTTTATTTTAGCGTTTTATAAGTTTTTGAAATTGTTCTGTTTTTATTTCAGCGCATGTTGATCAAGTCGAACGCTCTCAATCGGTTTACAAATAATAAGAAAGATAAGACCGATGATGAAGATGATGATGATGAAACAATGAAAGTATATGACAGTGATGATGATGATAGTGATAATGACGTAGGATTGATTTTATTTTTATAATAATATGCTGATAATACAATAGGATTGGTTGAAATTTGGGTGGTGTAGGTTTTGCATTCTAGTCTGATTAGTTGTGATCTATTAATAATTACGCGAATATTGCAGCAATTTAGAATTTGCAGTTTTAATTATGTAAAAGTTAATGTCAGATTTTGGATAAATATTTGTATTAATTTTGTTTTATTCTATTATTATACATATACTGATTTCAGTTTGTCCGCTTTATTATAATATTTTTGCTTTAGAACTCCATTTTACAATATGTTAATTTAACTAGTATTAACTTTTTAGTCTAGATTTTCATCCACTAGTATTTACTATTTAAATATCATCATTGTTACTCGATTATGTATTATTCGTTTTCTACTTGCCTGTTTTAAATATTTAAATTATTATATATGTCTCTACAAAGAACTCAACAAAGAGAAATAATGTAAAAAAGAGACGTCGAAAAGAAATTGTAGAAGTAACTGAGCGAGATATAGCGCTGGTTGCAGTGTCATCATCTGAGAAAGTATACAATCAACAATATGTAAGTTTAGTTATAATACTAAGCAAATAAATGTCTAGTGTTTTTAACGGAATATTATATTGAGGGTTAAAAATAGTTTGTCTCGGATTGCTTTCTATTGCCGTTTAGCTTTTTGCAATAGTGCAGTAATCCCCTGGTTTTTGTCTTAATGATTTTGAAATTTATATAAAGATTTCTAGAACTCTTTTCAGTTGAGTTAATAGGTTCAATTTATACTTGCTTCAATAAATCTATAAGAAAGAGTATTTGGTAAATGTAAATGTTGATAGGATAGTTCATTTTAATTTACACTGTAATACCAGCATTGATACAAATATCATAATTATCATCTTATAATATCTCTTACTTTATAATTTCTTATTGAGTATTATATTATATAATTTGAATCATTGTCTTTAATAAGTTGCCTCATTTCATTCTGGTGCAACATTAAAGTGAAAAATCGAAACATAATATCTTTTTATGCGAATAAAATAGGATTTGTATGTTTTATACGATGTATGTATTACTAGGGAACCAGTTGCCATCAATGCAGACAGAAAACAATCGACACTAAAACTGTTTGTTGGTCTGAAGATTGTGTTGGCATTCGTGGCATGGTTAGTTAGTTTCTAACTTTTTAATAATTTTTAAACTATTTCGGTAGGTTCTTGTGAATTATATACAACTGTGTATGTGAAAGATAAAAATATATAAAGCTACAGAAGAATATATCAGTATAACAAAATTCTGTAAAATTTATAGATAAAAAATGATAGATATGAAATGAAGTAAGGGCTTCGTGGTAACATAGCAAATTCTTTCCGCAGTGTCATAAGTTCAACTTCTGAATGTAGTTGATTATGCACTTTAATCATTATCTAACAATGGTCACGAATAATACTTTTTGTCATTTTTACTCGTATTTGTTGTTGGATGCGTATTTCTTATTTTAAACAGTTCTGTGGTCCTTGTTTGAGAAATCGTTACGGTGAAGATGCAGTGAAAGCTCTAAGAGATAAGGTCGTCTTGCTATTTTTAATTCTGTTTTTTTTGTGGCTAAAAATTGTGTATTTATTGCTATATGTTGATATTTGTTATATGTGAATTGTAATAAAGTAAAATCTTTTAAGTACAATCTATCCCAAAGGAAAAGCATTAGTAAGATATGAAAAGGTCGTCTACTCGTGGTTTCTGCTTGACAATTTTTCAACACTGACATTGTTACATCTTTTGTTGAAGAAGTATTGATGTTGTTTTCATTAAATCATTAAATTCTTCACTAAATAGCCTTTTTTATGCGGCTGTGACATTAATCAAAATCTAGCTTACAATATCGTGATGTCTTAATATCTCGATATGTTTTTACCTATGTACCGCTTAATAGTGTGCATATTATCTGTACTTTTTATTGTACTGTATTACATTGTTTTATTGCTCTGAATATTTTATTGATAAAAACTATTATCTGGCAAATAGGTATATTTAAACTTACGGTAATATTATATTCTAATATTATTGTAATATTATTATATTATGTAATATTGTCATATTATATTACGTAATATTACGTCGTGCTTTCTCCATGCTTAGCAATGGACATGTCCACCATGTCGCGGCATATGTAACTGCAGTATATGTCGTAGAAGAAATGGGAAGTCATGCACCGGCATACTTGTACACGTCGCTAGAAGCAATGGATTCAATGACGTAGAATCTTATTTGAGTAAAACAGAAAGATTAGATGGTAGAATTTAATTCTTTTTCTCTGAGAATTATTTAATTGAATTCTTAATGAAAAAATAAGGAATGCTTGAAAAGGATAATCATTCAATACTTTTTTGATGACATTTTAGGCCTACATTGAATAAATTAATTTAAAAACGTTTTATTAGTTTTATTCAATAAAGATTTATTTATTAATTTCATTATACGCACTACACAATGTAACGCAATAGATAAGAAAATATATCTTACAGAATCTTTTTTAGTCTCTTAATTTAGAAATACTTAAAGTATTTTTTTAAATAGTTTTAATCAATATTATTCTTATCTTTTTGTGTATCTTTATTTTTCATTATCTATTTTAACCTATGTAATATTTATTTGTGATTGATTTACAGATGCTGTATAGGCTTGCTTCTTTTAAATGAATTGATTTTGCATTGCTAAATCAACTATTAATCAACTAATCAACTGACTGAAAAACTTTTTTTATTTTTGAACATGATCTCTCAATAGTTAATTTGGTGACTTAACTTGTTAATCATTATGTCATGTCTTTGATTATTAGATTTTTATCTTAATGCCGCTATAAATTTATTAGGACATGTTAGTATAATGACACCTTTTTTCCTGATACTTGTTTGTTTTATTGTGATTTTTGTGCAACTGTGTTAGTTCACTAGTGGCTTTAAATTGTTAGGGTCTTTGTGAGTATTTCTTCATTATGACAATGGAATTTGGTTTATCTTAATCAGTATTACTTGATAATTTGAGCATAGCAAATTGATTTCATTCATGCAATGGTTATTAACATTATTAACAAACATTAGCAGAAATTTGTTAAATTGAAATTTTGAAATGAATATTTTAAGTTGATGCTGCTCTTTTAGAGCGAGTTGTTAAAATCTTGTATTTAAACTGGAAATTTCAGACGATTTGTGACAATTTTGAAATTTAATTTAGTCAAGAAGGTAGAAAACTTGAGTTTATTTAATGCAATAATTTCACTAATGTATTGATATATACATATATGATATATACATATTGATATATTGATATTATGATGTATGATTTTTCTATGCAATCTTCAATATCTTCATGTTATGAAATATATTACATGTGATTATGTTATGTTAATTATGTTATCATAGATTGTTCGAATGTGTTTTTATAATATAAATTAATCAACAGAAGTTATCTATTGCAGGTTAATTTGACATAGCCTAAACTTAATCTTATGATAAAGGCCTACAATTTTTTGATAATTATGCAAATATTACATTTGAATCAATGGTTTATATTACTTACATAGAGACTAGGAATAAAGATTTGAGTGTATGACTGAAATAAGTATTGTGCTTGATTAATGCAGGATATACATGACAAGTGGATCAGTAATAACACAAACACAGCACATGTCATATCAGATAAAACATCTGATCAACACAGTGTCACAGAGCAATTTCGAATTATTTTTCAAAAAAATTTGCATTTAAAAGTTATCAAATTTACTCTTAACTCTATATAACGCTATCACTAACCCTAACGTCAATCCTATTTCTAATCCAAATTCTAACCCTAAGAATTACTAGTCGAGGCCGTTTTGACGGGTAACTATAGTGCTGATATTTAAAAAGGATAATATGAAGAAAACAAACAGAAAATCAAATCAATTATTCATCGTTTAAACATTGTTTTATTGTACATAAAGTGTTATTATAATATAAAATAATCAAATCTATGGCGTCTCTAATGCTAACAGTTCTTATATACATTATCCTATTTCTCTCAATATTTCAATAAAGCGAAAATTTAACACATCGTCTTTGATTTAAAACGAACCGAATATTAATCCTCTTCTATTTGATCCTTACATGTCGAATAGAAAACCTATTATTTCAATCCTAGTCATCGATGCGAACAGTTCTCGACCGATGACCGAGCGTCAAGCTGCGAAGACCTTCATTCTCATTACCGTCCACTAGCGGCGGTCGTTAAACAGAGACGCAAGTGGATACAAGAAGCCAAACAAATTGTAATTCGAGTCGTTTGCTCCAATTTAACTCCTGCACGTCAAAATATTTTGAAGAATATTGTTATTATAGGTTGCTTGGTTAACAGGTAGAATTATAATAGAGTTGAATCCGGATAGACTTGCAATAGATTTAGATTCGGAATCAAGAACTTATGAGTATAGACAATGATCTAAGCAGCAGTCGATTTTAGATATCAACATATATTAGTTTTGGTTAATCGATAAAGAATATGTACATTATTGATTGAGGATCTATATATTTGTATTCACTTTATAAACGTGCATTTATAAGAGACATTATTTCTAAACTAATAAATGGAACCATGTAGCTTTATAAAGGAGAAAGTACAAAACCACCTGTTTCCTATATTTATTATTACACCTATAAAAACTTACTTAAGTTACATATTATTCGTGTTAAAATAAATCACGAATTCTTGTTATTATTTCTAGTTCTAAATGTATTCTCAAATATCGTACGTACAAGTTAGCGTCGTCGCAATCCTTCGTGACATCGAACAAACTGAAACCATCCAAGTTTTCTGTCGACTTTCATGCAGGGAGGAACTCTAGACTCAAGGTAGTGACGAGAGGATGGGAGAAGGGACTCATCGGATTGGGGGGTGGAGAAGGGAAAGATTGACGAAGGGACGCTACTCAACTGAGTTGATGTAAAACATTATTCCAATGACTTCCGCATAAGTATGACTAATTCGATTATAGACTTTTCTTTTGAGCTCTAAATTTGATTTGTTATAAATAATAGTCGTAATAGTTGGATTAAGATAGTTAATTAATAATTTAATATACTATTTAGTAGTCAATGTTGAAAAGATTTGTAGCAAATAATAATTAAGCAATTTTTTATTGCAACAAAAACATATTATTCTTTGTCTAATTTCTGTGCAGAGTCGATTGTTCTTAAATAAGTAGCTTAATTAATATTCGGGTTGTAACTGTTAATATCTATATTCAAAATGAGAACAGTAGGTAATTACTTTTCCTTAAGTTATAAATTCAAAATTTAAGCTATAATATTAGTATATGCCTAAATAAATAAAGTCTAAAGTAGATTAATTTTGTATCTAAACCTACCGCGCAAGGCTTACAAATATCATAAAAACTCCTCATATCTGAAACTAATTCATCCACGACTAAATTTATACGCTAAAATTAACTATTATCCATAATTTTCGATATTACTTTTACATGGATCGAGACATATGTCTTCGCGATACGGATGATTGCTTCAAGAAAACTCTACTCAACCGTGGCGGGGGAATGATGTCACGCTTGATACCTCCGGATTTGATTCCAGGTCGCTCGGTACCGATAGTTCAGAGCCAGTATACCATCAATGGACTTCTAGCGTCATCAAGTAACGTGGGAGAAGCCGGTACCGAGTCAGCTATAATGCTAAACGGTTAGTTTGGTTTTTAATTTACTGTAAATATAGATCTAAAATTGTATTCCGAAAAATAAATGAACCTAAAAAAGTATGTTTTTCAAAAAACATACTTTTTGAAAAGCACCCCCCCCTTTGTAATCTTGTCTAAACCGCTATTAATAATAATTTTTAATTATTTATTTACATTTAATTATTTATTATTATTTCTCATCTCTTAGTGAAGTCTCAATAAATAAACTTTAAGCTGTATTTATTAAACCGTTTGTAGTTTCTAAATCAGAATCTCAGTTTTTTTCTCTTATATAGACCGACAATGACCTCCAGCAGCTCCTAATTAATTACATTTGCTTTATTTCGTTATAATTTGTGAGCGTAGTATTTGCACCGAACCTGTGCGGACATTAAATTTAGTTATGGCAATGCAATTTACATATATTGAATCAAAACAAATTGCATTTACACAAATTGAATTTCTGTTTCTGCACGGCAGGTAGAATATTTAATAAAGCACGACAACAATTGTATAAAGTGCTTAATTAAGCGACATTATGTAAGGGTCAATAGGCTTACTGACCTAATTTAATAACATAATTAGTTGACAGTTAATTTTTAAAAAAATCCGTGAAAAGATAAAATACTTTCGGAATAAGCTACAGTAATTGGTAATTAGATATATGTCGAATAAAATGCATCATCCAAACATTTCTCTTGCCTAATTGCTACTGAAATTTTTTTAATGTTTTGAAATGACGACGTTTTACATTCAGCTTTAATAATATATAATAAAATAAAAGAAGCTCTTTAATACATTAAATACTCTACTGTTTTTTACATTATGTAAAATATTTTAAAATATATATTTTTCCCTCTTCTTTTTTCATGACAGCACCACTGTTACTACAAAATTATTTTTGTATCTTATTATTATTCTTTATCTTATAATATATAATCTTAATTAATCAGCTCCAGTATGGAGTGATTCCTGCCTAGCAAATTCCACCAAGGATCGTTTTCATTGCCATCAAGAGAGTGGACTGAGCCCATTGGACGATGCAGGTCACGTGGCTCTTGACTTTGGTCCTCCTCATCCTCATCCCAGTCTACATCACAACAGTGAAGCTAATCGGGGACCTTTCTCATTCTTTGCTGGAGACAGCCATTACAGAAGTTATCACGATAATACAGGTTACGATCTGATTTAAATTGTCAATAAAGTAATGAAGCCTACGCAACATTTTGGTGAAGAAAGTGAGCACTCTATATGATAAAAGATTACTAGAATAATAATGTAAGGCTTAGCTGTAGTCAATTAGTACTGATGTATATAGGCTTATATTTATAGATAGGGTTGGGATTTATGGTTTAGGGTTATAAATTAGATATAAGATTTGAGTTATAGTTAGGGTTAAATTTATGATTCTTGTTGTTGTCGGGATGATTTGTAGGGTTATTGTATTTGGGGCCGTTTTATCATCATGCCATTTATTCACTTCAAACTGCCTCAATAAATATAAACTTTACTTAAAATAAAAAATTTACCTTTCAAATTAAACCAGTGAAGTCTTTTGATTTTAAATTGATTCAACTTTGATCTCTTAGATCAGCTGAATCTGAAGCGAAAACAACGCCGCTATCGCACAACATTTACAAGTCTACAACTGGAAGAGTTGGAGAAGACATTTCAGAAGACTCACTACCCGGATGTATTCTGTCGTGAGGAGCTCGCTCTGCGCATTGATCTGACTGAGGCGAGGGTTCAGGTTTGGTTTCAGAATCGTCGAGCCAAGTGGCGCAAGCATCAGAAACAGCACGGGTGGGAACCTCAACAGTCTACAGGACAGCAGCAACTCACGGGTAGCAGGCTTATTATATGTTTTTACTTTAAAAAGATAGTTTACAGGCCAGTTTGATATATAGACTTATAACTATATGAACAATAATTGATGTTACAGTTTAATTTTATGGGCTATGGTATTATATGAAGAGTGTCCGAGTCTCACAAGTTCTGGTAGCGAATATTGAGACGTGTAAAAAAGAGTTTGTATAGTGTTGAAATAAAAAATACTTGACAGAAGAATATTAAGACTTTGGAAGGAAAACAAAAATATTTTACTTTTATTTTGTCATACAAACAAACAACAATTTCACCCAAAATTGTTGATATAATTGTTGATTTATAGTCTTCTATAAATCTGATATGACTGTCACAGTAGAACATATATGCTAGCCTGATGGACATCATAGTATACAGTATATAGTATACAATAATATACATTTGTATACAATTAAATACAGTTTTACTAACTAGTTATTAATTTTGAAACTGACAACACAGGACAAACAGTTCGTTCCCCCACTAATCTTCAAACTCTTTCCAGGCCTTCATCTGGACCACACGTCTCCAACTCAAACATTTCCTCTCCCCCCTCTATCTTCTCCCCCCTACCCAACTTCGCCACCCCCACCCGTTTACTCAGTAATTGTAACCCAAGTTTTCCTTCGACTCACTCCTCCCCCAGTTCCCTCTCCTCTATGTATTTCCCGGGATATCAGGTTCCCCTGGGAGAATGGTCCCCGTCTGCGGGGTCGTTTGTCCACGGGAGGCTCACGCTGGAGCAGGAGATCGAGGAGGGTAGGAAAGGGGGCGCAGAGCGAGAGGGCTCGTTGTTTTTCACGATGGGAGGAAGAAAAAAATTTGATACGTTGGAGAATTGTGATAATGGAAGAGACAAGTTGAGATGTCAAAATGAATAAAAAATGATTGCATATAGATTATAATGCTAACAATCGTAATGATTCTAATGAATGAACATTATGATATTTTATTCATGATTATAGTAAATATTATAGGCCTAGTATGTCATTTTAGACTTTTGAGGGATGGTGGCGGGGGGGGAGGCAATTTTTTTTCCAAGACAACTGATGAAATTATTATTTTTTAATTAATCATATACCTATTCCATTCATAATTATCATAATTTAATTTGTTTTTAAATATATTATAATAGGTCATACAATTGAATACTGAAATCCATACAGAAATTAGAAATAGGACGCAATATAATTATGAGCATTACTAACGCTTACCAAAAAATTCCCCCCTTTTTCTAACGGAGAGGAAGGAGCCTTTTGCATTTTGCTTAAAATTCACTGAAAGACGTGTAAAGCAATATTCACTGAAATCATGGGGGTGGGCCAAATCCCTCCCCCATAATTCGCCCTCCCCCCTGTAAAAATAATCACGTCTCTTATGATCACGCTGTGAATACAGAGATATGGAAATAATGTAAATTCATATAATTAAGCCAATTATTAGTATGCCTATGCGTGAATTTTTATGTTCAGTAACATTCGCCAGCTGACGGCAGATTATTAGTCAATTAAGTTTTCAATTATATTTATATTACGGTATTTATCTTCTTAATTGTGAACATTTCTCACAATTACTGATGTATATAATAACATGGATTTAAAACGAAATCATTCAATGTTCTATCATTGCTAATTCCATTGAATGCTAATTTATCGTGATACCTTTATGTTTGCGAAGAAATAAATGTAAAATTGACGAAATTCTTTGTAACTTTGTAAACAAGACCTCTTTATTGGTTAAATAAATTAGATTTTTGACAGCCGTTGTTTTACAAAGGCTTTTACATAGATGAATGAATAAAATATATAATCATATTAATAAATAAAAAGATTTATAATAAATAATATTTTAATATCATATTAGATTAAAATCGTCTTCTAAATTCTCTGAAAGTTAGCTTTACATTCGGTTGAAAAGATATACAGGTAAAAGTCTTGACTTTTACCTATTATATATATTAGTAATATATTTATTTTCTAAATTGGAATACAGAGTCATGTCGAATATGCACATGCAGTGGCGTAAGCACACCCCGGCAATTACGGACATTGCCCAGGTTGCAATTCATTCTGCCCGGGCAGGGACGTCATTTGGGGAGGGCAGGGGGGGGCATTTGCCCCCCCCTGATTTTGAAGGAAACACGCAAAAACTCTCT
>JAQIXG010001711.1:0-20576 GCA_034700105.1 Oconnorella tubifera | reverse complement strand
TGCATTTCAAATGGTATATCAGTAGTATATTTATATACATATAAAAAATCTAATGTAACTTACTAAATATATCAGTAGTAATACCTCGACAAAATGATCCCAAATACATTTACCCGACAAAACGACCCCTTCATTCATTAATAATCCAAAACCTAAACTTAACCCTAAATTAAACCCTAACTCTATCACTAACCCTAACTTCAATCCACACTCTAACCCAAATCGTAACCCCAATCCTAACCTATAGAATTAACTATCGAGGTTGATTTATCGAGAACATTTTGCAGGATCACACACAATAGTAAATCATACAGATTACTCGACAAATAAGTAGCAATAATCAATATAAAAAATGTAGTCCTATTGATGAACAAATATTGTACAACAAAATGTTGCAAATAATCAAGATACAAAGTTTGGTCTACATAGAAATAAACGATTTAAATGATTTTTCTACCAACAAAAATACTAAACGCATCTAAAAGAAAAGAGATTAGATAAAATAGAATGTCATCAGTGTACCTTGCACAATAAAGTGGATGCCCTCATTCTAGTCTCCTCTACCCCACTAGTGTCCTGGGGATTGATGTTTTCCAAAAGTTTAGACAACAAAGGAAATAAAACCTGTCGCAATAATAATAATATACTCTCTATTATATATTAATTGATAGAATTGAATGTTTACATAAAGTACACTATGAAGGTCTATATGAAACAAACGCATTGTACTGTATCACTGAAATGATTAGTGCGTCTGATCAACACAATATGTTTACACAAAGTACACTATGAAGGTCTATATGAAACAAATGCATTGTACTCTATCACTGAAATGACTAATGCGTTTGATCAACACAATATGCTTACATTAAGTACATTATGAAGGTCTATATGAAACAAACGCATTGTACTGTATCACTGAAATGACTAGAGCGTCTGATCAACACACTATGTTTACATAAAGTACACTATGAAGGTCTATATGAAACAAATGCATTGTACTGTATCACTGAAATGACTAGTGCGTCTAAATTATGATGCTATCTAATATACATGACAAAGACTCAGCTGTTACTCATGTCCATGACCATGTATTTTTACACAGCAACATTATACCGTTTTATCATTATAGATTGAACAGAATTATTTCTACTATTGTATTCATTACTATTTTACAATTTTACTTATATTTAGTTATCATATTACTATTTTATTATTATTTTACTTATAATAGTTATTATGACTAGTTACTATTTTATAGCATTTCTACTAGTTTACAAGGATAACCCGACAAAACAGTCCCGAATATATTAATCCAACAAAACAGGTCAATCAATTCATTCAATAACCCTATCCCTAACTACCTCGAAACTTAACCCTAACCCTAATACCTACCCTTACTTCAATCCTAAACCTAAAGGCATCATAACTCCAACCCTAACTCTAAGAAGTAACAATAAGGCCCATTTGTTGGGGCCGTTTTGATGGATCAGGGCTTAAGAGATAAAATATTAACCCTTAAATTACGCAGTATAAAAATATTAACCCTATTGAAGCAGCATTCCCATTCCGTTGCGGATAAAGTCTGCAAGTCATGCACCAATAGCGCTCTCTGTAAGTAGGTCAACGCTTGACTACGTACGTTACGTCTCGTATCGCAACACAGACGCGCTATACCTGCAAACGTTAGACGTCACATCAGCACAAATGTTCCAAGTAATATTAGAATTATAAGAAAAAATACAGACATATTTAAATTATCGACAGATTTATCTATCAAGAAAAGATAGTATAGATAAAATATTTCTATTATTAATATTAGAATTATCATTATAGATTAGAAATATCATTGCACAGCTATCAACGATTTTTTCCGACTGTCATGAATATCATTTGTATACATACTGTTAAGAGTCGTTAGAGAAGTGCTTAGAGTACTGAACTTGGACGCGATAGGTCCGGGTTAGAATTCCGGATAGCTCACTATTTCTTTAACTTGCTGCACCCTTGAGTAAGGCGCTTAAATTGACAGCTACATCTGAGACATTGTTCGTATAATACGGTAATCCAGACGTTAAACTTAACTTGCTGCACCCTTTAGTAAGACGCTTAAATTAACAACTACGTCAAAGACATCATATAAAAAACACTCTAATCCAGACGTTAAACTTAACCTTTCTACCATTCACACACCTTGCAACAAAGTATATCAAAATAAATAAATAAATGAAACCTTGTAACAGAGGGCACCAACATATGACCCAAAGCGACCCATGGTCTGAGCCCCTCCTCTCTCCATGCCCAGTCTTCCCTCCTTCCTCTCCAGGTCGTTCCAGCTGCCCTGCGGCACTACCCAGACCTGAAGGACGTTGTTTCTTGTCCTCCTCAGCCCAGCTGGCAAAAATGCTGGCAGCACGCGTGTGCAGGGTGTGCATCAAGTCAAGCAACTGGCAACAAATTAGGAAAGTTTTATTTAAATTTATTTTTAAATACTACATATTCATTTCATTGTGGCAATTTAATAAGTATATATTAAAATTGAATATTCTCTATTAAATACATTGTATTTAAAATCTTTCTTTCAGCTCTTATCTTTAAGCGTATTAAATCTTTCTTTAAGCATCTTACTAAAAGGTGCAGCTATTTAGAGAAATACTGAGCTCTCCTGGATTCAAACCTAGACCCATCGATTTCGAATCCAGGGCCCTAACCACTTCTCTAATGAGTCTAGACAAAGTCAAACCTCTATTAATAAAATAAGCACAAAAGAAAGACAATAAGTATACAGAATAAACATAAAACAGCAAGTCACCTGTATAGAAAGTGTCTGATAACTATCAGCGTCTTTACTGCTATCATCATCAGAGTCACATTTGGACAAATGTCCGGGAGATGATCTGGATTTTTTCATCCTGTTAGCTTCCCCTCTCTCATGTTTACGAGCAGGTTTCTTGTGCGCTCCGCTACTGCTGCTCAACAGCTGGGCCTGTTTTTGGCGGAGCAATCCTAATTTACACAAAAAATGTCAAAAACATAATAAAAGAAAAAGAAGAAAAATAATTATATATATATTATTATTTTCTTATATTATAATATTATTCTTGTATTATAAAAATAATAAATAATAACTAGATGCTAGAAAATATAAAAGTAATTTTGAGGATACGTTCACGTGTCAACTAAATCCACAACAATCTCTACCTCTCTCTCCCTCTTCTAAATTTTAATTTTAATTTTTTTAAATTTTTTTTTAATTTTAAAAATTTAAATTTAAAATTGTTATATTTTAATCAACATATCAGAACTTTAAGAATAACTTCTATCAATTATAACAAGCATTGTAAATAAAAATTCAGTTGACAGCGTTATCAGAAATTCCGTGCATAACCAGAGAATTTTTCAAATCGCGAAAAAAAACTCGAGATAACCCGCACACAAATATACCCCGCGATATAAAATCTTGTATAACTCCACCGGGGTACATTCGTAAAAAAATACGAAAAAATAATTTTCTTATCTACCTCCATCTACACTGGCTTCTACAAACATGCGTATTGCATGCACGCATGATTCAAAGTTATGCGGGGTTATATGCGCCGCATCTCGCACAAGAAATGCGAGAGTTTCACTGGACTTAAGAAGAGACTTTGTACAGACGGCTTTTATCTCTTCACTTAGCACAATGCTGTATTGGTTGACTCTGCGCGATAGCTCGGCTTCTTCGCTGTATACCTGGAAGTATTTGTCGATTGAAACATCACATCAGCACAAAAGTTTAATACAAAAGTATTTAACTGTATAGATGTAAATATTCTTTGATTAACATCACATCAGCACAAGTTTTATAAGAATGTATTTGAGATACATCAAATGTAATTATTTGTAGCTTGAAATGTCACATCAGCACAAAAGTTTTCAAATAGTGTATTTGAGCTATCTAACTTCTATAGATGTAACTATTTGTTGCTTAACATCATATTGACTTACTGACTGACTATCTACAAGAATGACGGTTGAACTCTTTGACTCACTGACTTACTGATTGACTGACTGATACACTTATTTACTGACTGACTCATTGCCTTACTGACTGACTCACAGACTGATTGACTGCATAACTGATTGATTGAATACTAACTAACTAACTGACTAACTAACTAACTGATGACTGACTGACCGAGACCACCCAACTGACCGACCGACTGACCGAACGACTGACTGACTGACCGATTGACTGATCGAACAACTGACTGACTGACAGACTGACTAACTAACCATACAATACATACATCACAACATCACACGCTCTCTCTCACCATTAGCCAGCTTCCATGACTGGCAGGTCTTCCTCCCTCTAGCCCCGCCCCTTGACCTACTTTACTATCCCGCCTATCATAGATGAGTTCACTGTCTGATGTATAGCCCCTGTCACTGGCATTGCCTGTACTGCTGTTGCCTGTCTGATTGTCTATCTCATTGTCACTTTGTGCACCTTCAGTAAATTATATAAAACATTTATACATTAGTAAATTTAACAATAACATAGACATTTCAGCTTAGAAGTGTAGCAAATTATATAAAACATTTCATCAGTACCTTAAACAAATTATTCATATAATTAAATAATAACACATCAAATAATATAATTTAATATTTTACTGAAAATAAGTCCAAACCTAATATTAAACTTAACTCCAATTTTAAGTTATGGTTAGTAAGTTTCTAACCATAACTCCAATCCTTACCCTAAACCTAACTCCAACACTAACATTACTGCAATCTTATCCTAACAATAACCATAATCCTAACTACAATCCTATCTCTGAACATAACCCTAATCTTAACCATATCTCTAATAACAACCCTAATCCTAACCTTAACCTCAATCCTATCTCTAATTAATCATAACCCTAACCTCAATCCTAACCCAAATCCCAACAATAAGATAACTAAGACTGATTTAGCATATTTTTCTATTACATTTTTTTTTAAGTGTTTTGGGCTCATTTGACCAATTCTATACCTGCGTCTTGAATAACATCCGACACATTCACCCCGGGCCTAACTTGCATGACGGGGGGCGGATTGGTCCCCGCACCCACGACTTCTAAAAGAGTAAACAGCGTAAACCAATCGTGCGTTGAATGAATATTGGCCGCGTTGGTTTTGAGTAGATCGTGAAGTCCGTATGATATTTGTTTAGAGACTGCGTGAATTTGTTCCGGTCTCATCGTTAGCAGCATGCTTAGGGAGGTTAAGACCTGAATAGATTGATTATAACGTCACATCAGCAGAGAATAGATAGAAAATATATTTTCATCACAAAACAGAAAGAAAATATAACGTTAAGTGATTAGAGAAGTTAACACCTAAATAGATTGGCTGTAACGTCACATCAGCACAAAGCAAGTAATGTTAAGTGAACTAAGTAAAGCCAGTAAACTAAACAGTCTAGTTCGTTGTCATATCAGCGCAAATCAAAAATTAAGGAAATATGATTTTGTTTAAGATGCTTAAGAAAATAATAACCTAAAGAGTTAGGTTATAAGGTCACATCATCACAGACAAAAGGTACCAGCTAGTGTAAGATGCATAGGGAAGCTAATATGTAAATAGCTTGGTTATAACGCCATATCAGTACATTTGTGATAGAAAACATGATTTTGTGATTAAGGTACTTGATACTGAACACTGGCATCAAGTATTCAGATATTGTTCAAAGCACAAAAAAACAAATTCACATTTAAAGACAATTGCCCCCCACCCACCTGCGCCGCAATTTCCTCCCGTCTCAGTAACCTTATAGCCAATCTCAACAACCCAACTACGGCCCTCTCTACCAGGAAAGAATGCCCCTGCTCCTGGGCCCCGCTGCTCCCTCCTGTATGCCCCCCCGCGCTCCCACCCCCCACTATGAGACTGTAGAGATGATCCTGTATTGTATCCCAGTAGGCACCCATTCGATCCCTGTATGTGATTATAACGGGTGTGTCATCTTAGATTCACACAGCGCACAGATGATAGTATATATGTGGCATTATATGTTGATCAGACGCACTAGTCATTTCAGTGATACAGTACAATGCGTTTGTTTCATATAGACCTTCATAGTGTATTTTATGTAAACATATTGTGTTGATCAGACGCACTAGTCATTTCAGTAATTACAGTATTTTATTAAATTATAAATATTTTCAAAGCAAGCGCCCAACCTATTCTGGAGGACAACTTTGATGAGTAGTTCCAGACAGAGTACGGCCAGGTCCTCATCGCACTGGGCTCCCCCTAGTCCATCCAGGGAGTCAGGGCAGCGGGACCCTGAGATCAGGGCCTGGAAGGGGTATCATAAAGAAACATATCGTATAAAAAGATATATCATATACAAAATATATATTATATGCAAAAATATACAGATAAATAAAAAGAACTATATTTAAAACAAATAAAAATTCCTGATATAAAAAGTATTAAATAAGAAATGTACAGTATACACTTATATATTTTAGGAAAACAATAGAAATGCTATTCCTATTTAAGAATAAAAATGGCACTCCTATTTAAGAATAAAAGTGCCACCCCTATATTAGGACTAAGAATGCCATTCCTAGTCCTAAATATGAATGCCACTCCTATTCCTGCTCCCACATACCTTAAGTAATTCCTGCAAGGAGTCGACCCTAAGGAATTTGCTTTCCATAATCAACTGTTCGACGTGGCACTCCTGTATACAACTATGGGCGCGCTCTATCGAGTCCTTATCCTCCTGGGAGGGTCCACGTTGCTGGGGGGTGTCAGACAGAGTAAAGTAAGAGTAGAAACTACTCAACACCCCCGACTCAGTTCTGAAATGGTACAACCCGAGGAAAAAATTTGGGATAGAAAATTGATATATAAAAATCTTGGATATAAATATTGAATATAAATTTTGAATCTAAATGTATGATATATAATTAAACAATTATCTGGAGTATAACCAAAATTGCTAATAACATTTTGACTAAAAAATTTACAGATAATTTTATTCTACAAGCGCTATACTTGTAATAACTGTAATAGAGAATTTACTTAAACCTAACCATAAAGGCCAAAACCCACCGGCGCGATACTTTGGCAAATACCAAATATCGCGCAATAAAAAACAATGTCGCGTGATATTTTAAAACCAACCGCCGCAATAAAATGTCGCTCTGTCGCTCATATACGAGATAGTGACAGGCTATCATCAGTCAGGTATCATCAGCTAGATGATATATCATTGGTTAGAGCCTCACAACATTTTAAACATCAACTAAAAAATCGCTTTGGTTTCGATGACATGAACATCGACCAAAATGGCGTATACCAAAATATTACTATTGCGGCGGTGGGTAAGTTCTCATTGAATAGAGTGCCGAGCGATTCAAAAATGTACATGTCCAAAATGTCCATCCAAAATATCACGTCGTGCAATAAAATATCGCGCTGGTAGGTTTTGACCTTAAGCCTAACCATAACCCAAAGAATAATTAATTTGGATGAACAGATGCATTACTCAATCAATACTCTAATCATAACCCTAACCCCAACAATGGGTTGTATATAATTGATCAACTCAAACAAGCTACACATTTATAAGCATTTATTTAAATCTAAATTTATATTTATTAAATTTATATTTATTAAATATTTAATAAATCTGTACTTGTCTAAGCACAGATTTATTTAAGCTTAATTTAAATCCTCATTTATTTAATGTCGTAATAAAACACTAATTACAAGGTACAAGCATAAGAGTATAAAATAAAACTCCTAGCTTAACGTCACATCAGCACAAATAAAGCGTACCTGTGCTGGGTGGCCGCTACTTCACGAATCAGAGAAATTCTACCATTGGGATCCACAAAATCTTCCACCTAAATTTTTTTTTAGAAAAATTCGTTAAATATCAAAAAATTAAATTAGAGCAATTTTATCAGATTCAATATTAGACTCGATAACATCAGACTTACAACTTAATGTGCAAGTGTGGTCGCTTTCGTGAAAACAAAATTCTTTAAAAATTAGTTTAAATTTCTTCATAATGGACAGCAAGAACAACACAAGAAAACATTTTTATGGTGTTACGACAATCCGTCAACAGACACTTGGTCCACTGACCTTTTGTCTACAAACATTTGGTCTAAAAAACATTTGGTCTACCAACATTTGGTCCACCAACAATTCGTTTACTGCAATAATAGGATTAATGTTAGGATTATGATTATGGTTAAAATAAAGGCCAAGGATAGGGTTAAGGTCATGGTTAGGATTATTTTAATCCTAACCATGATTAAATATTGATAGACCAAATGTCAGTAGACCACATGTCAGTAGACCAAATGTCAGTAGACCAAATGTCAGTAGACCAAATGCCAGTAGGCCAAATGTCAGTAGACCAAATGTCAATAGACCAAATGTCAGTAGACCAAATGTCAGTAGACCAAATGTCAGTAGACCAAATGTCAATAGACCAAATGTCAGTAGACCAAATGTCAGTAGACCAAATGTCAGTAGACCAAATGTCAATAGACCAAATGTCAGTATCCAGATTGTTATAAACCAAAAGTCGGTACACGAATTGTCACGGAACCCATTTTCCAAAACAAATTCTATAAATAAATGAGGATAAAACCCGCATACCCGCACTAGCACTTCAGCCAATAGCTTCGCTCGATACAACTGCAGCATGCAATCAAGAATGTTCTTCCATCCCTCATGTAAGATATCGCTGTGTCTGTGCGCCAGCCCGAATACCGTACGGGCTGCCAATTGGGCTTTGGCATTGTTGCCGAATAATATGGCAATGTGTTCGGCAGACTGGCAGGTAAGCAAATAAACAAGCATACAAGTAGACAAAGAAACAGAGAAACAAATATAAAAACATAATTATAATAAACTGCAAAACAAGAAAACAAATAAACAAACAAACGCAAATGTTAACAAACTATAATGTTAACAAACGATAAACAACAAATTAAGCATATAATTATTAGTAAAACTATTATTATTATTATTCATTTTTATTATTACTTTATTATTAATAATTTGGCTAGAAGCAGACTGGTTACAGAAACTGACTCCGACGTGACAGATACAGGTTCAAATCCCGGCGAGCTCACTATTTCTCTAACTTGCTGCACCCTTTACTAAGACGCCTAAATTGACAGCTACACCTGAGATATCGTTCATATAATACAGTAATCCAGACTTTAAACTTAACTTGCTGCACCCTTTAGTACTGACCTCTGCTGCGCTGAGTAGAGTAGTAAACTTGCAGAGAGATATGACTAGATTGTCAAAGACATCGCTCATACCATAGTGGGCAGCTATCATAGCACACTTACTGTAGACAGACAGACAGACAGATAAGTAGAGTATAGACAGATAAACAGACAGACAAATAGAGACATTAATAAACACATCGCTCATACCATAATGGGCAGCTATCATAGCACACTTACTACAGACAGACAGACAGATAGTTAGACACAGAGAGATAGGTCGAGAGACAGATAGATACACAGACAGAGAGAGAGATTATCAAATACATCGCTCATGCCATACTGGGCAGCTATCATGGCACACTTACTAGAGACAGATAGACAGACAGATAAACACAGTGACAAACAGACAGATAGACAGAGTCGCAGACAGATAGATAGAGTGTAGACAGATAGCAGATTATCAAAGACATCGCTCATACCATAGTGGGCAGCTATTAGAGCACACTTACTGTAGACAGACAGATAGAGAGACATAGAGAGACAGACAGACAGACAGACAGACAGACAGAATGACAGACAGATGGAGCGATAGGTAGAGAGAAAGATATATATAAACAGACAAAGAAACAGACAGATTATCAAAGACATCACTCAACATAGCACACTTACTACAGACAGACAGACAGACAGACAGACAGACAGAGTAATAGACAGAGAGAGAGATAAGTTGACAGAAAGAGACAGATTATCAAATACATCGCTCATACCATAGTTATGGCTTCATCTGAGCTCTTATCAAAAGTACAAAAGACAAAGATGCCATAGTAAATAGACAGACACACAGATAAACAAACAAACAAACAAATGTTTCAGACAAACAGACAGACAGACAGATAGATCTAGATTTACCAGAAACAGATAATGCTTTCTGAATGACTGCCTCATCTGAAGTCTTATCAAATACAAAATACAAAGTTGCCAAAATATACAGACAGACAGACAGACAGATCTAGACTTACCTAAAGCCAGAAATAGCTTTCTGAATGATGGCTTCATCCGAGCTCTTATCAAAGACAAATGAAAGAGCTGCCACTGTTGGTCCCCACACGATAGCAAACAGATCGTGGTCAAGTAAGCCATTTGGGGCGTGAATGAAGTCACCATCCTTCGTTGTACTACGGCGTAGTAATATCTAGAAAAAAAGTAGTTTCAAAGTGTGTTAATAACTAGAAAATACATGGGACTACTTTTTTGCGTCACGATACGGCGTAATAATATCTATGCAAAAAAAGTAGTTTCAAAGTGTATTTTTAATAAGTTAGGACACGCTTGACTCTCAACTAAGTAAACAATTAATATTCGGGAATGATGGGGGGGCAAGCACCGAGTATAAAACTTGAAGCGATTTCGTTTTCAAAAAGAAAGAGAATGTCTGAAAAAAGAAAAACACACTGCATACTTTCCAAAGATAGTTTTCTTTAACTAGTCCCGTCTGTTCAGCAGGCATTACTATTTCTTCATTTCTACATAGAAATTAAATGTTAAATATATATACTGATTCTATATTCATATGTACGGATTCTACACATATTTATAGATTCTATACATATGTACAGATTCTATACAGAAGTACAGATTCTATACACATGTACAGACTGTATAGATAAATATGAACAAATTCTATACAAATATGTACAGATTCTATATATATATAAAGTATATATATATATGAACATATTCTGCACATATGTGTACAGATTCAATACATATATCTACAGATTCTATACATATATGTACAGATCTGTACATATGTGCAGATTCTATACATATGTCAAAAACGATGTCTCAGACGTAGCTGTCAATTTAAGATTCTCACCAAAGGATGCAGCAAATTACAGAAATAGTGAACTCTCCGGGATTCGAACCTGGATTGATTTCGAATCAAGAGCTCTAACCACTTCTCTAACGGTCCTTGACAGCCCTGGGTTATAGAATACACAAATCAATACGTATATAATAAATGTATACCGTTATTTTTGAAGAGTTATTTACTAGTTATACAATAATCGTCTAATTAGCGACTTACTTAACAGCTGAATAAAGTTCATCTAACATATCGCTATCAAAGTCCTCTCCCCCATTCACCTTTGAAACATTCTTCTTGAAATTCTACGACAAAAATTAATATAACTAGTAGTTTCAACATAATGTTACTTCGTATAAATCTACGTCTGCATAAAAATTAACATTAGGTAACTAAAATTAAAATACATAAAATAAAAAAGTTTTTTATTCGGGACGGTTAGTTTGTACGTTTAAATAAAAATATTAAATAAATAAAAATATTATCAGTTAGTTGATACCTCGCAAGTCATAGGTACATTTTGCTTCTTTGCGTTTGTATTATGCTGATCTACGTTGAGCATTATAACGGCATAGGACAAAGTGAAGGCTGCATCCACACTAGCAAACGGCTCCCCATTAGCTTTCTGGCATAAAAAAAAAAAAAAAAAAAAAAAATTAAAAACGCCTGTTTAAACGTTGAGGAACGATGTCGCAGACATCCGTCAGTAGCAGTCAAGACCACACACTCTCCACCCAAGCAGTGAGAACAAACTAGCTGCACCCTTCAGTAAAACAATTAAATTGACAGCTATGTCTGAGACATCGTTCATATAATACGGTAATCCAGAAGTTAAACTTATCTTACAAATGCCGCAATGCTGGGAACTTTTGTGACAGTTTCCCAAGACACTTTTTAATGTTTTAACGTTTGTCAACCAAATTTTTATTTGCGATACTTGTTCAAACTATTAACTTTCTCTCGTTTTAACTGTTTTTGTGCTGTCTATAAAATAATAGAATTAAAAAAACTTAAAAAACTTCATGTTTAGCAATGGCTGTTAGAATTAGATGGTTGATTGTTTGATGATATTTATTAATTGATTGACTGACTAATTGATTGACTAATTGATTGACTAATTGACTGACTAATTGATTGACTAATTGATTGACTAATTGATTGACTAATTGATTGACTAATTGATTGACTAATTGAATTGACTAACTGATTGACTAACTGATTGACTAACTGATTGACTAACTGATTGATTGATTAATTTTAAAGTATTTAAATTGATGATTATAATCCAGTAGAATTTTGCAATTTTTTTTTAAATGAATAAAAAAAGGAAAGTAAACTACACTTACATGCCAATGTTCGGCAAAATGTTCGAGTATATAAGAGATGACGGGAGCCTCTCCGGGCAAGCGGAAAGATTCCAAATACATCCTCAGTGCTTCATCGATACGTGTATCCTCAAAACTGAATGATCTGAAAGTATTTGAAATCACAAAATCAACTTTACTGAAATCTTACTAAAGACGTTAAACTTGACTTGCAGCAAGTTAAGTTTAATGTCTGGATTACTGTATATATGAATGATGTTTCAGATGTAGCTGTCAATTTAAGTGTCTTACTAAAGGGTGCAGCAAGTTATTTAAACGTCTTACCATTTTATGGAAATAAAGCCGCAATCCAATACTAAATATAACAACACCAAAATAATCACTACCAACATAAAAACCACAAGCTATACCTAAAACACACTACCCTATACCAAAATAACACCTACCCTGAAAAAACACAACCTTATTACCTATACCAAAATAAACACTACTATACACCAAAAAACACACTATCCTATATAAAAACACTACCCTATACCAAAAAACACACTACCCTATACCAAAAAAAACACCACTAACTTCTGATAAGCCTCCAGTATCTCCTTATTCTTCTTATTACAGATGAACTCTCCTATCTGCCTCTTATCTAACATGGGGTTCTCTTTGATAAAGGTCACGACCTCTGTGGGGTCAAGAGGGGTCATAAGAAGGCCATTGGACTGAAGGTAGGTGATGCCCTTTAGGGGCTTGTTGTTAAACTGATCAGTGCCTGTCTGGTAGATCTAGCAGCAAGCAATCAAGCAATCAATCAATCACTCAATAAATTAATTAATTAATTAATCAATCAATTAATCACTCAAGCAATTAATTAATCAATCAATCAATTAATCGATCATTCAATCAATCAATAAATCAATTAATCACTCAATCAATTAATTAATCAATCAATCAATCAATTAATTAATTAATCAAGGATTGAATCAATCAATCCATTAATCAAAAGATTAATTAATCAATCAAACAATCGATCAATAAATCCTTAAATCAATCAATCAATTGAGTGTCGGAATGATCAATCAATCAACCAATCAATCAATCACTCAATCAATCACTCAATCAATCACTCAGTCAATCACTCACTGATCAATCACTCTATAAATCATTTAATCAATCAATTAATAAATCAAGCAATCAATCAATCACTCACTCACTCAGTGGTTGCAAACCTTTTTCTTATGCTTAATCTCCGCTAGCTGTTGAGTACTAGGTAGACTGGCAGACACTTTCATTCTATTACGTCTTATAGTCGACTTACTCGATACATAGTCAGTCGACAATTTAGTCGATGATTCAGCCGCAGAGTCTAAAATATAGCGATTCTATTTATCTAACGCTAATCAAAGTCACATCAGCACAAATTTCGTACAAAATCTATGCAATATTAGACAGTATATAGTATCGATAAATATTAATTGAATACAAATACATCTATTTTATAACAGTAATTGCGCTTATATACCTTTATCTAAAAGACAACTAATTAAAGTCACATCAGCACAAATGCATCTACTTAAAGACAATGATTGCATTATAGAACTCTACCTAAAAGATAACTATTTAAAGTCACATCAGCACAAATGATTGCATAATATAACTTTATCTACATGCTTTTGTTACTTAAAGTCACATCAGCACAAACGAAAATGTTTAACTACAATGCTTGCATTATATAACATTATCTAAGAGATAACTATTTAAAGCCACATCATCACAAATGAATTATATAACTTTATCCACAAGCTTGTTACTTAAAGTAACATCAGCACAAAT
This sequence comes from Oconnorella tubifera, assembly GCA_034700105.1. Lineage (NCBI taxonomy): Eukaryota > Metazoa > Annelida > Clitellata > Enchytraeida > Enchytraeidae > Oconnorella > Oconnorella tubifera. The sequence goes on along the minus strand of JAQIXG010001711.1, from coordinate 6,315 downwards.
ACTGGCTAATTAATTATTAATTAATTAATTAATTAAACTAAGCCAATCACCCTGAGACAACTCTGCTGGCTTGCTGTCCTCCTCGCTGACCGGTTGATCGATTGGCTGACCGTCTTTGTCTTTAGAGCGAGCGATGGACAGCAGTTTGTGATGACAGTGCTGCTCAATGCTGTCTATAACGGACAGCAGAGCGTCCAAGGACAGCAAGTGAGTACTGTATAGGCCTGACACCGGGAATGCATTCTAGACAGACAGAATAGGAGATCACTCAATAAGTGATTGAGTGTAAATGATTGTATATAAGTGATTACAAGTTACATAGTTAGTATATAAAAGCTAAGTCTTACTAAAGGGTGCAGCAAGTTAAGTTTATTGTCTGGATTACCGTACTATATGAACAATGTCTCAGACATAGCTGTCAATTGAAGCGTCTTACTAAACGGTGCAGCAAGTAAAGTTTAACGTCTAGATTATTATACGAACTATGTCTCATATCAATATAAGATGTAAACTACAATATAAAATGTCTCACTAAGGATGCAGTACTTTACTAACAAAATTAGTTAAATATATAAATAATACAAAAAGTAAATACAAATCAAAACAAACTAACTAATTAACTAAATAATTGACTAAATAATTAATTGACTAATTAATTAATCAACTAACTAATTAATAACTAATTACCTTAGAAAGTAGCTTAGTGAGGTCTTCGAATAGATTAGTACAGTAAAGATCGCAGTCGTAGTTGAGATAGAGTTCTGTTACTAGACTTGGTATACGCAGTAATTGAACGAGTGACTCTAGAGCTATCTCTCTTTGATCGTAAGTGACACGACCAGAGTCAGTTACTATCAGCTCCATTAACTTTGTTACGTACATCTGAAGTGACAGAGTGATAAGAAGAAGTGACAGAGTGATGAAAAGAAGTGACAGAATGATGAAAAGAAGTACCAGAGTGATGAAAAGAAGTAACAGTAACATAAGAAGTGAAATATAGAAATGATATAAAGGGGTGAGTCTGAAGTGATCCCGAAGTGATTCTGAAGTAATTCTAAAGTGAGTCTGAAGTGATTCTAAAGTGAGTCTGAAGTGATCCCGAAGTGATCCCGAAGTGATTCTAAAGTGAGTCTGAAGTGATTCTAAAGTGATTCTGAAGTGATTTTGAAGTGATCCCGAAGTGATTCTGAAGTGATTCTAAAGTGAGTCTGAAGTGATTCTAAAGTGATTCTGAAGCGATTCTGAAGTGATCCCGAAGTGATTCTGAAGTGATACCAAAGTGATTCTAAAGTGAGTCTGAAGTGATTCTAAAGTGATTCTGAAGTGATTCTGAAGTGATCCCGAAGTGATTCCGAAGTGATTCTGAAGTGAGTCTGAAGTGATTCTGAAGTGATTCTAAGTGATTCTAAAGTGAGTCTGAAGTGATTCTGAAGTGAGTCTGAAGTGATTCTTAAGTGATCCCAAAGTGATTCCGAAGTGATTCTGAAGTGATTCTGAAGTGATTCTGAAGTTAGTTAAGTAAATTTACACCGCATTAACACATTACGATTACAAGTGTCATTGGATCTATGTATGCTACTGAGCCAACCTTCTTCTATACTACCTATCATCAGGATAATGATGATAATGATCTCCAATACCACTTATTGCCAGGACAATGATAATAATAATTTCCAATCCAACTTATCGCCAGAACAATGATGAAAATTATGATAATGATGATGATGATATAAAATGACTAAATACAGACCTCTAGTTGTAGTTTAAGATGACTACGTAACGACTCAAAAAGAAGAAAACAAACGCGAATAGACGCAGCAAACAGAGAAAGACGTTCGGAACGTAATAACTAACAAAATAAAATAAAGCAAAATATTTACCATATTGATTTCAGATTTTTATAAAAAAAAATTGGATAAGTAGCATCAGAGCAAAAACTTATTCAAAGCTCTTTCGCAAAGTGGTCGAGCACCGGATTGGCAGCAACAGGTCTAAGTTCGATTCAAGCAAATGCTTGCCATTGAGATAACTTTTTGTACCCTTTAGTGAGACACTTAAATTCACTTAAATTGACACTTAAATTGACAATTTCTAAAAAATGAGGATTAGAGTTTAAGAGATTTTTAACAGTAGTTTCAGTTAGTAGTTAAATATAAACACAATTAAATAACCAAATAAAAATTAAATAAAACTGTTTATTGTTTCTTAACAGTACAGCTGCACAAAAGTATTTTATGCCAGAAGTCAAACAACACCGTAAAAAACCTCGATCATTGTAACTCTACAAAACCAACAAGTAATAAAAACAGATAAATAAAATTACGTACAAAGAAGAGATGCTTGCTGAGATCGTCCTTTATGAGTCCGAGTAATGACGTATAGGCAGCCATGCAGTCAGCGCCTGTCTCTAGAGCCACGGTGAGCAGGTTCAACCCCATATGAATCATTACGTCGGTGTTATGAGAAGAGTCCGACGGGTTGGTCAGAGAGATAAGGAATCTGAGGAGTTCTCTGATGCAGGGGAGACTGTACGGGTGCAGGGGAGCTAGAGAGATTTAAAAAAATAAAAAATAATTTAAATTTTTGAACACTACGTCATCAGCCAGGGGTATAAAAAACCTCATCAGAAATTTAACCATGTAGGTTTATTATTGCAGTCAAATATGATGACATAGCATAACAGCATAATAAATAATATTTTAGTATTATAATAATAACTATATCTGATAATGGTTTTTTCATAATGGCTTTTAACACTTGGGTGTATTACACCCCCTGTTGATGGAATGTGTTGTAAAATAAGGTTGACATCATAGGGCTTAAAATCAATATTTAAATTTAAATTAAAAATAATTTCTTTAACAGCATTTAAATGCCAATAATTAATAAAAAAACCATTTACCAGTATTGTCCCCCCCTGATTGATGAGTAGTAAATCTAATTCCCCTTGGATTAACAAATTCAGCTAATTTGGCCGACCCTTCCGGGGTGAGTACAGTAGACCAGGGGGTGCCCGCCCCTCCCTCCATCCCCCCAGACCCTCCTACTTCCCCTCCCTCCCCACCGGTGGGTTCATCGTTGTGATCAGGGGAAGATATGACCGGTTCAGACGGGTCAAGGTTGACCACACTTGTAGCTCCCACCTGGGTTGTCTGTAGGGAAAAGGAAATGGCTTGGGAGAAGGGCACGCTAAAAGGCGAGTGACTTGGGAGAAGGGTACATTAAAGGGGAATGGCTTGGGAGAAGGGTACGATAAGAGGAAATGGCTTGGAATTAGGGTACATCAAAAGGAAATGGCTTGGGAAAAGGGTAAAGGCTTGGGAGAAGGGTACATAAAGAGAAAATGCTTGGGAGAATGATACAACAAGACAAATGATTGGGAGAATAATACATCATAAGATAACGCTTTGGTGCAAGGAAACATAAGATAAATAATATTAAAGCGATAAGAGTAAAGTGAATGTGAGAATAAAAAAGCCAGTAAAAGTAAATCACAACTATTCAACTTGCTACACAGAATAGAAAAAAAAATATAGTATCATATTTATAGAAACTATTTTTTATAAATACCAATAAAGATGAATAAAAAGTTTGACGCAAAAAAATATAAGTAAATAAGTAAGACGTAGTACCAGTCCTGTATAATGATCGGCTGATATTTTAAGAGCGACATCGTCAGATCTATCGACATCTGATGTAATCTTACGATCTCCTTCATCGACCTAGATATTTAGGTTAAATATCATAAAACATCCATACATCAGATAAAATCTAATGGATGAATGTTTAACGTATGAATGCCGAATGTTTCTACATACAATTATCTTCTATTGACAATAATATATATAAACATTCGGTTCTTGGGGCACGTTGGATCTTGCTTTTGTGAATGAGTTGAGCAGACGGATCTCTATCGTCTCAGGAGATCCAAGCTCCACCTCTTTCTTGAAGCAACGACTTTCTTCGGCGGTGCAGCGAGGAAATACAGCGGCAGTGCTGAGAACTTTCAGTACATTTTCCCAAGACACTTTTTAATGTCTTTACATTTTGTTAACCGAATTTTTATTTGTAATACTTGTTTAAACAGTTGTTGATATATATATATAATAATATTTATTAAACTAACCCATACATATTGCTCTTGTGGTACAACTGCATGCTCAGCCATTGCACAGCTTTCTTCATCTGCATCCTAGTGAATAAGCAAAAGCATTTTATGCTTCAATAATAAGCGCATTGGTGAAGCAGTAGAAAGGAAATCAGGAGCAGGAAGCATCAGATCTGGGTTCAATTCCGGTAAAAGTCGGATGTATCGTTAACTTGCTGCACCCTTTAGTAAGGGGCTTAAATTGACAGACAAGACTTTTATATATTATTTTTTCATAAAATCCATCCAAATAATAACCGTTGTATGTCCGTAAGAATAGGCTGCAGCCAAAAGTTACTTTGGGCTGCATGCATTAGCGCTTAAACGCTAAAAAATAATTTTTATTATAAACAAACTTTTACATCAACTAGAGTAGAAGATCGTTTGGTCTAGTGGTTAACACTCTGGCTGTGACACCAAAGGTTGTGGGTTTGATTCTTTCTGGCTGCCAACAACCTTCACTTTCCTTTTTATAGTGTTAGTATTCGGGGTAACTTAAATTAGATTTCATTAAGATTAGGGTTAGAATTAGGATTAAATTACGCATTCCAGTAATTTAACTTTTTTTACAAAATCCAAAATTAAAAAATGCAAATTTCACCTCACCTGAAACCCCTGCTGAATGTCCACCAAAGTCCTCCCTGGATTAACAGGGGTAGTAGCCACCACATCTCCCTTTCCCTTTCTCTCCAACCCCTCCCCTTCTCTTTCCCTCCCCTCTCCCTCCTCTTGTATTTCCCCGGGTTCGGAAATTTCACCGGGGGGGTCAGCGGAAGGGCTTTCAAGTGGGGGGGCGGGGGTGGGTTCGATTGCTTTTGAGGGCGATTTTTTAGATTTCGGTTTAGGGGAGGTTTTCTTACGATATTTGCTATTAGAGCGGGCAGCCTCCATGCCGCTACCCCCCGTGCGCATTTTTAACTGAAATTGTTTTACAAAAAAATTAATAAAAATTGTTTAGAATAAACATTTAGATTAAAAGCAAACATTTGTTGATTTTTTTCCTCGATTATACCTAAAGTTGCGCGCAATGAACAAACGAACAATTTACTAAAAAAATAATTTGATCAAAAAAAATTAATTAACATTTGAAGTATTAACATTTGTGAAATTAGATTATACCATCAAACTACAAGTTGTCATAACATCGTAATGTATTTTAAATTATGCACAATATTGTTCTAGTTCATTCGATATTTTGCATACCACAATTTTCAGAAAAGCACACCTTAGCATATATACAAAATTAATATTGGATTCCAGGAAGACAGTTTAACTAAAAACTAATTCTACCTCTATACCAGTTAAAATCTGCACAACCCTACGCAATTACAGCTATTTCATTGGACTATAGCGTCATCTGGTTTTAATGACGTCACACTACTAAAACGAGATCATTGCGTAATTTAACTCATTTTTAATGAATCTGTACATATGTATGGATTCTGCACATATGTACGCTTCCTGGAACCCGACATAAGACCCATAAACCTTTCACTATTTACTCACTTAGTTAATGTTAAAAGTTAGTTTAACGTCTGGTTTAAAATATTAACAACGTCTCAAACATAGCCATCAATTAAAGCGTCTTACTAAAGGGTGCAGCTAGTTAGACAAAATAGAGAGCTCTGCGTGATTCAAACCTAGACCTATCGCGTCCGAATCCAGCGCTCTAACAACTTCTCTAATGGGGCTTGACAAATTAATGTCCCACAAACCTTCCTCATACTAGCAGCCCATCTAGAGTCCTCCTTGAATTGAGGAAGACGAGAGAAAAGTAACTGAACCATGTCCACTAAGGTATGCTCTGCTGATTTCCTCAATAACTCTACAACCAATCAAAATGCGGCTTACAAAATTACATCATATTTTATATTATATATTTTATATGTTTTGATATAATATATATATTTTATATTTTTATATTATTATATATAATTATTTTCATTTGTTTCATATCAATAGACTGAATACTGCTACACAAACTTATGTATCACTAAAATCGTCTGATCAACATAATATGTTTACATAAAATACACTATGAAGGTCTATATGAAACAAATGCATTGTACTGTATCACTGAAATGACTAGTGCGTCTGATCAACGTAATATGTTTACACAAAGTACACTATGAACGTCTATATGAAACAAACGCATTGTACTGTATCAC
>JAQIXG010001710.1:0-20578 GCA_034700105.1 Oconnorella tubifera | reverse complement strand
TATATATAAAACATTTCACTTTTATTTATTCAGTGTTCATTGTTTATTTTTATTTCTTTATAATAGAAGTTAGTTCGTTTATTCAGTTAGTTTTGATGGATTATTAATTAATTTTTCATTGATTTATTGTTTATTCTGTATATTTTTTGCTGATATTTGACCTTAGAGATTTTTAATATAAATAGATTACTTTATATGAATATTAAATATATTTAATATACTTTCTGACTGTTGACTTGTAGACGTGGAGGTGGTGCTTATAAGAATAGAAGAAGAAATGTTGGATCAGATGATGCTGGCAATAATAGGGTAACATTGGCTTTAATATCTTAAATCTTTTTATGCATATATTTTGTTTCATTTGTTTCAATTTATACAAAAAATTTGTGGAATTTGAATTGAAATTGAATTGAAATGAAGGCCTATACATGATGGACGATTATAACTCTCTCACTGATATGTTTAGTGTGTCGAAGCGGAAAGATATTCTGAAGAAACACTTTTCAGTAGAGCGTCATAAAAATAGAAATTAAAACAATTTGGATCTCGCAATTGAACTAATTATTTGACACAGATATGATATATCTAAAGCGAAGAGTTAGCATAGCGCGACGCTTGGGATGGAAGAAAATATAATGAAGAACATAAGAAGGATTTGAAATAAGTTGAAACAAAGAACTATGGAGCATTTGTTTTGTAATTAACATATTCCAAAATGAAGTGGTTTTTTTGGTATTTTGTGTAACATTTTTCGTTACTTACTGAAAAATTGTTTATTTTTTATATTGCTTAAATTTATTATATTTATATTTATTATAATTTATTGTTTTGTCAGACTTTATCCGAGTCATCCTCTTCTATAAAGATGAAGGAAGTGGAAAGTTTCAAGTTGGAATCGACGTCGTTTCCCCCTTTGCCCGGTGCTTCGGTGAATATTTCATTATTTACAACAAAGCCTTCTGATAATGATGAACTATATCTTGGATACAAATATAAAGATTTGCATCATAGATATATTTTCATTATAATCGGTAGGCTTTAAGTCCTAATATATGCAGTTAAGAATTACTGGAAGAATTTTCCTAGCTGATGGAAAAAGCATGTATCAACACTGATCCCTAATAGTTATTACGCAACAATTCATCTTAGTTCATCTTTTAGTGGGCCAGGTTTAAATATGGCTGAGGGAACATTTACATAGCAAATTTTTAGTGCCACATACTTTGTAAAATATAGTTATTACTTTTCTTACTTTATAAAATATAGTAATGCTTGGTACTATAAAATAGAGTTGTGCTTCATTGCGTTTATACATCTTGGCAAACTACTCAACTTGTAGTGAATAAAGACTCATCATAGTGATATATTGTTTAATGCCGCATAAGAATAAATGCAACTATTATTACTGCGGATAAGTATTTAATTATATAAAACTTACACTCATCACAAAATGAAGTTAAAGATAATATCGATGCGGTTAATTTTTTGTTTCATTATTACAGCAAAATGCCTCAGTTGTTACCTCCGCTAGTGAAACCACGCTAGAAAACAAAATGGCAGACGTTGTAAAAGCTCTTGCTAAGGACTCGAATCCTATTGGTCGCTGGTCTATGCCAAGTCATCATCGCCAGGCTGCTGTCACCTCTAGTGCGCAGCAGAATGGGGGAGATACTAGTGGTGGTACTTCAGAGGGTGCTGGAAGAAGGAGCCCAGGTGCAGTAGGGAGTGTGCCTCCATCTCAGCGACCTGGAAGGGCAAGCAAGGGTGACGGTGTGGTGGGGGTGAGGGGAGTGAGGCATGAAGGTCTTGCTAATGGTTGTGATGAGGTTAAGGTTACTAGTGCTGCTGTTACTGCATCAGTGAACAATGCACGCTCTAATACGACTGCTGGAGGCTCTACAACATTCAAGTAAGTGTAAAATATTAAATATCACTAAATCAGTCCTAAATATTATTTGATGTAAATGGTTTATGTCTCAGTAATTTTTATTTGATGCGCTCCATTAAGGGTGAAGTGTTCACTCATCATTAGGTTTCTACATTTCCTTGTATTTAAGTGGTTTTTTGTGCTGATGCGATATTAAGCAACAATTAAATTAAAAACAAATCATAAAAACTTTATATTTTTAAGCTTTAAATTGTTTATCATACAACTTGCAAGTCATGTAGTTGTCTAAAAGTTTAGTCCTGATAAACTAAGCTTAATGTCATTGTTGCGTTTAGATTAAATTGTGATACTTATTTTCGCTTCCTGTAATAAAGTGATATTTTAACAAATTGAGATGATTCATGTTATGCATTTTAAGGGTTAGTCGAGCCACTAGCATGGAGAATCTTGCGACTGAAAACAATTCTAATTCATCGGGAGTTGTTGTATCAAATCGTGTAGCTGACCAATCAGTGACAACTGACTCAATCAAACAGGTTATTGTCAGCTCTATTCATTTACATTTGATATATATTCGCTATTGTAACGTTTGTGACAATTGTTTTCCTATGCATATGATAAAATATCTCTTGGACAAACACTTTATACAATATATGCGATAGAATTGAAAATAAAATCAATCACTGGGTAATTTGTAAACAATAAGGGTTTATTCAATTTCTAGTAATTTGAAAATTTATTTTCTGGCGTAACTATTTATTATCTGCCAATCTGTGATGTTGTATATGTGTGCAGTTTTTAACTGTGATTCCGTGAATTTCATTACTGGTGTATTTTGAATGCTACTCGTAATAAGATAATGTAAATTCTACTTTTCGTGGATTTTTGTGTATGAATAAATTTATCAACCTTAATCCTGTTAATTCATTGTCTTTAAGAATTAGCTTCCATATGATCATCTGGAATAATAGTTTATCTTGATGATCTAAACTTATTTTGTACTGATTTAGAATTTTATCTTACTCAATATTATAAGTTATTTTGATTGATATGTTCAGGTTCCGCCCACCGCACCACAAGTCAAACTAAGCTATGCCCAGATGGCTCAACGATGTAAGGAGCTAGCCAATCAGAGCGTTTGCTCTGATTCCATAGACCCGCCCACTTCTGAGTCATTCCCTGACCAGGCTTCAATCAAAGCCAACAACGCAAGCTCTTGCTGGCCCTCACAGCCCCGGCCTGCTGACAATGGACTGGGCACTATGGGCTCAGCTGGCAATGCAATACATCTCAGGGAATCTACAGCCAAGACCGGCTTTTAGCTTAAACAAGACCTGCGTTTAGTAGGAAGAGAGGAAGACAGGAGAGCTATTATAATTATAGTTCTCGTATTTGTTATAGGAACTATTAGAGCACAAGTAAATTATAGTTGGTTCAGTTGTTGTAAGACCAATAGCGCAAAGAAGTTTTCTATAGACTCCGTCATTTATACAAGAACTATTTGATTTCTACTCTTCTGCTACTAAAAAGTAAAATATATATCCAATCTTTATATCTTAGCTTACAGGATATAAAGGTTTATATTACTTAAGAATTTAAGTTCCATTGTTTTTTAAGAGAAATTATAATTAACTGTAACTCCTATAGCACTGGTAACAACTGTTAATGTAGAGAATTTTAAGTTTGTATTAGAACTGTTATACTGACAAACTAGTTTTTATTGTTTTTATAAAAACTAAACTATACTGTCTATAATTCTTATCAGTATTGTAGTACTAAAGAATTAGAGTACTAAAGAGTTATAAGAACTACAGTACAGTACAGTTGTCAGGTACTAGTCCTTACGAGAAACTATTGTATTTTAGTACAATAGTTTGTGTGCATATGAACTATATATCCTATAGTTCTTATAAGGAGTTACTTGTTTATTCTAGAGAGGGAATGTGGTTTGTACGGATAATGGTTACGAGTTTCTTTGGCTGGTTGTCTTGTTTTCTATCAAACCTCGTCCTTTTAGCTCTGAAGTCTATATAGATTGATGTAATTTATCGGGCATGCATTAGACTAAATTTAATTATTTCTGTGATTAGGATTTAACTACTGAGATGTTATTAATGAGTCAAACTTATTTATTTTGAACCAAAAGTTGCAATTTGATAAAACAAGACCACTTGAAAGAGAGTCGTGTTGTTGGTTATAATGCAGATCTTTAACAGTTGGATTCAATTAATTTGTAACATTTTTTTATAATTACATGGATATTATTAAATTCAGTTACATCACAGTTGATTCTATTGCTGTTTATTTGATAATTAATTCAGTCAATAAGTGGATGGATAGTGAATGCTGTGTATAGGTAAAGGTTATTGATGACTTAACTGCATTATATCAGTGCAGTTGATTTTGTTTTTAAGGATAAGTGCTAAGGATAAGTGCGTAGTTTAAATTATCTTTTACAGTAATATTTGATTACTACATTAATACAAGTTTAGTTTCATTACTAAATGCCATAGATAAATATTGTTAAGCAGTTTTTCATAGATTTTGAAGCTTAGCTTCCTCGATAATAATAACCGGCAGTCAATATCTGCCATTTTAATGGTGTCATTGCTAACTAGATGTGCAGTGGAGCATCTCTGATATACAGTCAAGTGTTTTTTGTGGACAATTTTATGTAGTGCCAGAGATTTCATAGATAATGATACGCGTCTTTGATGCGATGTTACAATGCAGTTAATGGCTGCGTTTGTATTTGTAGCTAATCAATGTTATCAGCATATAGTTTTGATATTTGATAAAGAGTTTTGTGGAATGACTTTAAGTAGGTGCAGTTTTCATGGATAATGAAGTGCTGTTTACTTGATTAAGTGATGAAGCTTTCATCATATAATTTTGATTGTTTAATAAGTGCTGTTTATATTTTGCCTCAATGATGATTTTCATTTTTGTTTTGTTCTCTTATAAACAGTTTATAGATGTTATGTTAAGCGCAGTTAACTTTATAATGAACGTACATTTAATTTTCTTTTGTTTCAGTCTTTTCAACGAGTTATTTAAGAACAAGTTAAGCGTCGATGTTAATACGCATTAATACTGTACGCGTTTAATAGGAACAAATGCTGTCAAATGAAATCTTACGATTGTCTCTAGAGCTTTCGTAAGGAAATTTTTAACTGATATTGTTTTTTTCATGTCAGTCGAATCTTCCGTTTAAAATAGCAATGCCAGGGCTTTGATTTTATTCACTCCGCATTATACATTCAATTGATACTTTTCTGAATTCAAAAAATTGCTGTAGGGCAGAGCGATAAGAACATTTTCTTTTTTACATTTTTGCTGCTAATTTTTTCTTTGTTATTATTTTGTCTTTGACACTGTAATCAAAACTTTCTCGTTTAGGGCTCTTTGTAATTCGATGGAATGCAAAAATGCAACGTTTAGTTTATCTCGGATTACGCAATACATCGCTCTTCTATTAATTCTACATTATCAGGAAACTTACACATATAAATGTTATTTATTATGAATTTTACAAATATTTTTTATCACAAATGTAAACGTTTTGTAAATAAGGTCTATCTTGGCGATGATGTAAAAAATTAATGTCAAAGTGAAAATTGCATGAACTAAAATTGCATGAAAGAGTTTAAATATGTTGATTTAAACCCAGGCGACTAACATGGATACAATACTTAAAAATTAATGTATAGTACGTTACTTTTTATCACGCTCATAACGGTTGTATCTCTTCGGGCACCTTTTGTATCTAACATTATACACGCGATATATTTGAACTTTCCTGTGATGGCATAGATTCATGATGCATAATAGTTTTCAATATTAAAGTATAATCCCGTTATATCGAACTCGCATATATCGAAATCTCGGTTATATTGAAGCTGTATTTCAGTCCCTGTTAATCAAAATCCTATCAGATATATTGAAGTTGCATACAGTTTCGTCATTGGTCGGTGCTGCAAACTTTCTAATTACATATTATACAGTGTAAATCTTTCCAGCGCAGATTTCAGCTCTGAGGTTTTAAACGTATCGGGTATAAGGGTACAAAGATGATATCCATAATTTTTATTTTGTATTTTGGCGGGCATCGATAAATATTACATTAGTATTTTATTTTATATCTGTTTATTTGTATTATTTAATAATTACAATTTTTATATCAGTTAATTAATTTTAAATGCAATACAAAATTATATTTACTTTTAGGCCTACTTGTGAATTAATTAGTGAAGCAATTTATTAGGTATAATATGAATGGGAAATCCATCGCCAGCACTCTCTTATTGTTCGATCAGCGGCGTCTCTTCAAAGATGTCTCCGATTAAAAAAATATGTTTTTTTTTAAATTAAAATACTAAAAAATTAAAATTAATACAAAATGTAATAAACATTCTTTGGGCTAATCTTGTTATTTTTAACATAAAATCGGAATTTTAGTATATACATGCACATTGACCATTTCACTGTACCTACTTAATCATACAGCAGGCCTATGTATCTGTAATTTCTAGAATTGGATATATCGAAACCCTGATACATCAAAGTAATTTTGATGGTCCCCTGAGCTTCGATATAACGGGATTATACTGTATGTGATTATTCTATTAATAATCTTGCAATAATCTGTTGATCTGTTTCTTGCAATAATAAAATGCAAAAGGAATAATTCTGAAAATTATCGAGTAACTAATGTTATTTTGCATTGTATTAAAAATAATTGCTCAAGAGTACTTACCTATTGACAGTTTAAACTGCTTGAATTGTTATTGGCACAATGTGGTTGATGATTCTTTAGACAATATATTATCATCCATTGATGTGCATGAAATGTTAACATGTTATATATTAATAGGACAGTTTGTTTAACAGAGGAAATTTTGTCTCGTTGTACACTAAGCCTATTCTTTATCTCCATAGCTCATCAATAGTAGTGTAATTTTTCTGTTGAGTGATTTGATTGACATTAACGGTAGCGGCGAGTGACGTAATTTTTCAATATGACACTATATGCAATGAGGGGATCAATAATGTACCTTGAGCATTACAAGTGTCCCAGGTCATCAACTCTAATGTAGACAGCTTAAAATATATACAGTATATACAATCCGAGTAGCTGATGTCTTAAAGCATCCAATGGGTACTGTAATAGAACTGATTATTGTAAAGCATAGTCAAGCTGTTCAATATTTTGTTCAGATTATAATTATGGTTCTTCTTTCTTGGACATTTTTAGTGACAGGGATAATGCTTAGAGTAGAATAAATTAGTAGCTAATGCCCACAGCGGTATATGATAATAGGCCTACTACATGTATGAATTTCTATTTATCTAATCTGTAATTTATCTCATTGCTTATGAAAAATGTTGAAGTTATTATATGGCTTTAAGAGTTGGTCTGCTTACAGACTCTTTTGAAGATTGATCTTTCAGTTTTTGCAAGTTTTGTTGCTTCTCTACTCAGAATACCTTCTTTTGTTCTTATTTTAAGTTTATGTTAATAATGTTCTTAGATTTAAGACCTACACTAAGTATAATGTTATTATTTAAATTGTGATCTGTATGCATCACATTACATACACTCATCATTACAGTCTTTGTGCTTACGAATATTTTAGCGAATTTTATTGGCAAAGTTAGATGTTGAAAGTTTGACCTGCGTGTTCGCTCACAAACAAAAATATATTTTGTTTGTTTTGTACACAAATAAATTGAAATATTAAATATTTGGTCACATATACTGATCTCATTCTTTCAAGATTTAAAATTGCTTTGTCGATAAAATGATATTTTAACTATTGCCTGTATCAGATATCATTTATTTACTATTATCAAATTTGTAATACACGACTGATGGAAAATAAAAGCATTCATACCGCTAGACCTAGTAATTGTAATATTAACTTGTAAATGCTAAATTTATATTAAATTTTTCATTTCATATTAGCTATGATGCATTTCAACACTGTAGTTAACAATGCATGTATTCAACACATTAAATTCATGTTATTGATAAAGTTATTCTACGTAGTAAGCTTGCAGTGGAAATTTATTGCGGTAACGTTTTTTTGAAGTTTAATTTTATCCTTTCGTAATTAATCAGGTAAGACTATTAAAATTGGTGAAGAGATAAGGTGATAATGTTGTTGGACAACTCAGTATATTTGGCTCCGGTCCCATGTTGACATTGCTAGTCAGAGACTTGCTTCCAACTTTTTGCAACTGAAAATACAATAAAAAGTGAAGGATTATATTTGTTAATTAGTATTTTTCATAATTTGTTTCTTAGTAATTTATATTATCTGCCTCGTCTGCAGCTTTTATTCAGTGTTTTCCAGTCGAGGACGGCCGGAGTTTTCCAGTCAAACATTTATATATTTACAAACTGGTTTTTACATCTTCAGTGTTGACCACTTTGCAATTGTTAAGAAACAATTATATAGCATTTAAAGAGACAATAAGAGACTCTTTGTGTGATTTAGTGTAATATTTGATTATAAAGTTATTTCTGAATCTGTATAGATTGTTATGTTGTATCATAAATAAAAATATAATTAGCATAATCAATATATCATAAAGAAAGCGGTGACACAGAATCTCTTGGAAATAATTACAATACTGTATAGATTGCATCCTTATAGAAGAATTATGTTTGCATTTCAGTGAGAACATTTTATATCCCTCACTTTCTTCAATCATAATTATTGATTGTTAATAATGCTGTATCACACAATGCACAGCGTCAAATATTGAATATAGTAGCTGTAATGGTACTGATTAAGAAATAGTGTCACCTAAGATTCATTTAGCTAAATTGACAACAATACTTTAATAAATTTCTAACCATGGTATTCCAAAGGCTAAAAGCGAATGATTGATGTCCAAGACGACTAGGATGAAAGCAATCTGGTGCAAGAAATCCTAGTAGATAGTCTCCAGTTTCAGGCTGCAATTAAAGATTTTAACAATCTAAAAAATAATTAAAAAAATTATATGCAGTCTTTGATTTATAGTATGAAAATTCCTTGTGTTAGTAAATTGTAATTGTTGAAATCTATCGCTGGTAAAAAGCCTATCTATAGGCTTAACATTTTATTGACTATTAGTACATTTTTATTTCTATAGGATCTATACTCAAAAAAAAATCAAACCCATGGTAGAATCATGACCCTCCATACCTCTTCCTGCATATATTATGTTTATGTACAAAGATCCATATTTATATAATATCTTACAAAAGTCAAATATTATTTGAAAGTTCTTACATCTTTAGGTATTTCAAAGTCTCTCATATGTGGCTGCAGAACTACTGCAAAATCTTCTCTGTATGTATACTTTGAATCTTCTGTAAGAGTTTTCAGCACTTGGTAGTAGCCCAACTGTGTTTCACGCAAATCAGCACGCGTGGTTTCATTTATTGCACAGTCGCAGAATCGTCTAATATAAAATTAAAGCAAGTTTTTTAAGTGAAAGAACTCGATACAAATACTAATGATCCGTTGCCACTGCATTTAATGCAGGTCTACATTCATTATTTACAATAATAAGATATCCAGTTCAACGCAGGATGAATTTAAGACAATTTAATAGTTAAACTTACATTATAACATTTAATAAGTAAGCCTGTACGTTTGACTCTCTTGCCTAATGCAGTGCTTCCAACTTCTCAGCTCAACGAACCGTCAGAATTTTTTCAATTTTTCGGGAACCATTGTTCGATATTAATTTTTTTTGATCACCCTAAATATGTAGTGAATTTTTTAAATGCATTTTTAGCCAATTTTCTATGAATCTATGACATACTTTTAATGCCCGCAGTTAAAATAATATTTTTCAAATTTAAATAAGAATACATTTGCTATATTAGACCGTGGGCCTGCAATAGACCCCCATCACCCATGGAGGGGGGGATATGCCACGATGTTTTTTGAGTAGCTATTACATAACCAAATAATATTCCACAAGGTTGCCAACTGAATACCTCATTTAGTAAATGTTTTATACATAATATTGTATTCATTTAGGAAAATTGATGATTTATTGTATTTACAACAACCAGTTATAATTATAGGTCTAATTAGGCCAGAACAACAGTTTATGAAAAGAACTCACGTCTGTAGAGCATCGCATAAAATATTTTGACTGAATTCTTCCAAAGGCGTTACATCAAACATAACAACGATGTTGAGAAAAACTCTCGGAAGCTCATTAAAGAGAATATCAACAGCTTCTCTGAACTTGGCTCCATAAGCTTCAGGACTGTAGCGATCCTGTAACAATAACAAAAAATCATAAATATTTTCTCTTTAAGTTAAGTTAATGTAGCTATTATAGACCTAATAATGTGGTTTAATTTTTATTAAGTCTACCTAATTTTTTATGCAAAATATTTGTTTATAAAACTTTACAAAAAGTAATTCGAAAAATATTTAAATATTTTTAAGTTGTTATAAAAATTATCCAAAATATGAGATCGGCATACTTGAATTATGAAAGAAACGTTCGTTAGCTTACTAAATGAATCATTTTTTTCTTACTAGTAGATTTTAAGGATAGTATTCTATCGCTATGTATATTGTATGTTTTATAACTCACTAACCCAACGATAGCACGATGCACACAGGTCATTTCCACCGACAAACATTGTGAGTAGTTTCCAATCACCCCAGAAATCGATCAGCGGGTCATCCTTGACTCTATCGATGAGAAAACGAGCCTGATCTGGCATGTCTCTGTTAATAATAAGCAACGCACAGTCATGCCAGATAACAGCAGTTGATTCTAAGCTACTCTCACGATATATCCATATATCCGCGACTTTGAAGATTGAAGAATGTACTCATCGGATGCAAATCCGTCGTGTCAGTTAACGTGTTGATCACAAATTAAATAATTAAACATCATCTCAGTGATTCCTTATTGTTTCGCAGCAATGACTATGCAAAGACTTTTCCGATACATTTCATTTTTAATTGTTTATCTAGGATATATTCGTTTGTTTGTTTGTCTAGGATATATTCGGGTATTTTAAAAAGACATGTTTGGATACAACAAACATGATATTTTTTACAGGAAAAGAAAATATCAATGAAATAATGTAGATTTAATTTTAATACCTGTTATCACCACCAGGTTCCGCCACATTCAGCCCTGATCTCTTTACGTTGTCCCTTGTACTAGGGCAAAAGGAAAAGCCTTTAATATCCGGATTAAATTTTCTCAAGATATCTGAAAGTAAGTCACATGGCTACAGGTTAACAAATTTAAATAATATTTTACCAATATGATTCTAAATTTGAACTACACTTGACAGTATTACTGCATTATAAGAGATAAATCAATAATTTATATTTTTTTTATAGATTTGAACCTTTTTGTGGAAATATTTTGTGTTTTAGTGATTCTAGTTGCATAATGAATTACAGGCACTCATAAAAAATAAGTACTGGTAAGGTACGCCTATGATTCATTATTAGTAAAAATACAATCACTTAAATTTGTGTATTTTAAAACAATTTTTATCTTTCTTTTCCACAGAAATAAAGAATATACGCATTAGCGAGGCGATTCAATGGCGGATCCAGGTCATCTAATGGGGTGGAAGGGCTATTTCTATGTTTGAAATTTACAGCGGCAACCTCCAGCAGTAGCGTATAGCCACGATTTCACTTAAGGGTGATGAGAATGGTTTCCTCCAGTAAAATAAGCGATGACCTTTTTTGGGTTATCCCTGAATTTTTGGCCTCTCATAGATTTTAGATTTATTTCCAGTGAGGAGTTATGACCCCCACAAACACCATTCTCCTTCGTGACTACGTCACTGAGGTCCTCCAGAAAATCCACGAATCATGGACTAACAGTTGCATTATATTTTATTTTAATTACTCCTAATTGTCATTTACAAAATTATGAAAGGTTTCCAGCTTGCACTGCATAAATTTCAAAAAAATTATAACAATTATTTTTTGAGGGAGGTGATAGCGATTGTTCTCATCGCTCCGCCCTTCTATGAACAGCAAGTGAAGGAACTTTTTTATGATTATATCTGTCTTATTCATGATATATCTTTACTGCATGCTGAGAAATTTTTGAAATGTTTCGGTAATGCAATAATATATTTACCGTTATATTGTTTTAAATGTTAATACATTGTAAAATAACTAAAAAGTAAGATCTATACAACATTATTCAATGTTCTTTATAATGTTTTTACTAAATTATTTCAGAAATAGTAAATAACTGGAAACATCGCGAGAAAAAGTTACAACATACCTGTGATTTTATTCGCATCAAACAATCGGAATTCTAAAGCTTATTCACAACCGTAAGACCCATATTAAAAAAATATTTATATATTATAAAATTAACATTATTTTGATGCAAATAGATTAAATTACGGAAGGCATTAATATAATTTACTTGTAATTGTTATAACTCCGTGATCCAGAGTTTCGTCTCCTCCAACGCTACAAATTATAAATTATTATTTTATTTCACAATTACAGCAATGACACTCTTTTAGAACAGAAATCAAATTGTAATTTTTTTTTATTAAGGTAACCAATACAGCGATTTATACAGGATACAGCCTGGGTAAATATGCTATAAATTATCAGTAGTAATATGAAAATATCAATAATAAGATATAAATATCTCAAAGCTTTAGCAGTACAGTATAGAGTTCAGTATAATACTCTACTGACTGGGTCTACTCTATATTCTGATTTCGTATTCTGGTAGGCCTACTTGGGTTTAGATTAAATTAAAAAATGTGTAGTCATTATCATGTCTTAGTAAGAATCAGACAATGATGACTACATATTACTTTAGAATACAATGTTCACAGTGATGACAACATAAGTATACAATGTTCAGCAGATCTATAAAGTGATCGAACCTGAAAGATTCGCCTCTATTTTCAACTGCTACTTGAACAGGACCGTCTGCTCCTAAACCATTTCCAGCCTGAATAAGAATTAGTCTTTTTTGTTTATTAATTATAATCTTTATTATGTTTGTAAGAAACTTACTGTTTTTGAGCAAGAAGAATTATATAATTATAATTTGTTGAACAAGGTTCATTGATAATTTAAACAATTTACAAGAAACTAAAAGATCAATTCTCATTATTTATTTGTTGAAATCATTGTCTCCAACGTTCGGATCACAGTCATGTAAGCCTCTATGTCTATCGATGTGTAATTGTGAGATTCTCTAATCATTCTAATCAATGGTACGGTACTAGATCTAGTAAATTGATGAGTGATTATATGATTATTTAAGTTATTAGTTGTTTAATTTCATAGATAAGTGTCATCAGATAAAATAGTAAACGTGCCAGGTGAGCCTACGTTAAGTGTGAAAAAATAATTAGTAGTAGCGTGTACACTACACTAGATATAGAATGACATACAGTAATTTATGAGAGTTTATTAAACAAACGGGAAGTCATACAGTACCGTGATAGAATCTCCGAAAGCTCCTATCACGTCGATGTCACTGGGTCTCAGGCGATGAACTGAAAGTTAAAATGCTTCTTGAAAAAATGTTTTAAATATAAATCCACACTGCGCAAGCTTATATATAGGTTATAAGTAATTAAACCTTAGAGAATGTCACTAATCAATAATTTTACAGTTAGTAACATATTATTCATTGTAAAATTGTGTTACTCAATTTGGCTTTATTATTTCAGTTTAAGTTAACTGAGGAATTCCGTGACGCAATTTTCAATTTTTATCCCATTAAATTATTAAATTTGCAATATATGTTGTAAATGATAGATAGGCCTAATGATTAAAAAATAAGCAGTTTTCTTTACATAATGATTGTAATAGTGCAAAGAATTGTAAATCAATGTCAAATTTAATACTGAGTGCGTTGATTTACAATTCTTTGCGTCGACAATAACTTATGTGATATCCGATACATTTTAAACATTATAATTAATCAATCATGGGATTTTAATTTACCTGATGTGGGTTTTTGAATTGACGTCTCAACATTACACTCAAATCGAACATCTGGCAACTAAATGTAAATGAGCATCAAGACATTTTTTAAAATTCATATTATTATGTCTGTGAGATGATGCAAGGCCAAGGACTTGAGCTACCTCTCCATGGCCAAGGCCTTTAGTAAATTGTCACTTTTAATAAAGAGTTTAAAGAGTAAACCATTAGTACAGATTGGTTCAAAAAATGAACCCATAACGCTTTTTGCTAATATTTCGACGCGACACTCGACGCGACGCCTGACGATGATATGTGCTTTCACCTTCACCAACCCTTCAATAAAACTTATCTAATCTAATCATAAAACCTATCTAATCTACTCTTAAAGCTATTCACAGAATTTGCTACAGAATACTGTGATAAACTATATATTCTATTTTGATCAAACTAGCGACTTATATTTTCAGTTGATTCTCCCATGTGCTCAGTCAAATTTTCAATCATATTTTCTTCTGCTGTTAAAACTAAGTCAAGTATATTGCCCCCCCCCTCCCCTAGTATTTTTAGTTTCACTTTGAAATAAAAAAACAACATTATTGATGCATTTTTCAAATAAATTACACTCATCAATTAGTTATGATTTATTCCTGTTAATTGCCGAAAAATTATAATCTCCTATTATTAAAAATATCTCATTGTTGGCATGATTTATATACTTAAGTTATGATTCATATTGCATCTTATTACCATCAGGAAGTCCGCAGCATACCACTATTAAAGTGTATTTCTCCCAATAATTAAAAGGATCGATTTGAGTTATTAAAATTACATCTTGAGTTATCATTAATTCATTGTTAGCTTTGATGACTTTTATATGACAACTTAGCATAGGCCTACGTTTATGTAACATATGTTATTTTAATGTTAATCGTTTCTCTACATTTGGTTGTATGAATGAGATAGTTCATTCACTGAATTTACATTTTTTAACTATACATATATATTACCATTATATTCTGTACCGTTTTAGGTAATTCTCTAGGTGATAGTCTGTCTTTACTCGAGTCTTGCAAGTCGTTGCACTTTTTGTTCTGTTTAATATGTTTCTTTATATAATGCCTTGAATTGAGAAAGAAATATGATCAATTTATTTTTCTATTTAGCTGGGAACTCTTGGCACAGTTTCCCAAGACACTTTTTAACATTTTGGTTTTTTAAATGATGTAGTTAAGTTAAATTTCTGCTATGCCCCCCCCCCCCCACCTAAAACAGCAAGTTATAATTATTCAGTAAATCTTTTGCAATGTCCATATATTGCGTATAATTTATATAGTTTTATTTTAATAATGAAAACCTTCGACTGAATAGGTACGATTAACTAACAAAATTCTCATTACCCGTTTGTTGACAAAAAATTGACACCATCCCCTGTAAAAAGCTGAATGACGTCTCTGCATCCAGCAGATATAATTAATTGAGCCTCGTTTTGAGAAATAAAATCATTTTATATAGGGCTTATATAATTACAAAAAACTATTTATAAAGACAAAAGTTGCTAAATAAAAATTGCAGTTACATACAACTAGATTTTCAGCTTTGTATCGTCTTTCCCATTCAGCCTTCAAAACTGGATCTGTATCTATTTCGTAAGCGAGTCTAAGCAATTTCTGATTGTGAGGCTCATAAAGTCCTAAACATTTATCCAATAATGTTATCCGTTGTTCATAAATATTAAAATAACTTAATCTTCAAGTAAGCTTTCTCCATAGCTTAAAGAGGAAATAATAAAAACTTTGACATTTTATAAAAAATATATATAAATTGAGAATTCGATCATTCACCATATATAATAATTGTTAGTCAATTATTAGCATCGCTGGTTCCCGGTTATTGCATATTATCAATTATATTTCGCAGCAAAAAAATTATTCGCTAAAAAAATAGAAAACTCGTCAGTAATTATTTTGTATTAAAGAATGTCTGAATGCCGAATGGTATACATACCGCAGTACATAGGAAAGCACGACTACTACTATAACAGATTTACAGTACAGTCCAGTATACTGTAGATTGGTTGATTTAATTATTATGAGTTCAGTAAATGTAGTAGAAATAAATTACTCCATTTTTAGTTAATCATTTAACGTATACATTATCTTACCAGGAGAAGCTGAGACCAAAACGACGCTAAGTCCAATCAACAGTTTTAGCGACATTGTTGTTCCTTAACAGAAAATTATACGTTGCTTTTGAACCACCACCAAACTTAGTTGATTCTATTTCAAGTTTGTACTGATTGTTTAGCGGAACTCTTTAGACTCAGTCATATGTCAAATATCTCACACTATCTGAAAATGTAATTGTATGCACTATAATACAGAGGATTGTATGTTATCGGATTTTGTTATCTTAAAAATTTACCAGAAATGTGAGACATATTTTTTTAAAAACATTGATATACTATTTCAGTGGGCCTAATATGTAGTTTTAATCTAACTAGTTTAAAGTACTGAATTCAATCTTACGTCCAAAAAGTGTTACATTTTTCATTTAAAATTATTAGTATGTTGAGATAACTGTGTCTTAGAATCCAGAGATGTGACTGTAGGTGAATGCATCGTAGTTCCCCATATCTGGGCAATATCACAGTGTTGTTTAATCAAAAAAGTAAACATGTTTTTGATGAAGATAAGTTATTAGAATTCAGAAGATTAATTTTGTAAATTGTTTTTTAGCTTGACTTTAATTTTTTGTAACAATAAAAAGTTAGAAAATATAAATAGGCTTGCTAAGGTTTGGGTTGTCATATATATGTACATTAAATGGATGAATAGCGGAAAGCGACAGTCCACCGAGCCCGAGAGCAGTTACTTTCTCTGCACTGTTACATCGCTAAAAGAAGATACACCAAATATAAGACTTTAAAATTACAAGAAACTTGAAAAGTTTATGTTGAATTTTAAAATATAATTAGAAATTAATTGCTTAGGCCTACTGCAAAATGCAATGACCGTTTATATATCTTTACAAATTGAATGAAAAATGAAACATAATAAACATAATAATTAATTAATTTTGTATAAGTTATATATTTAATTATAGATTATAGCTTATACATAAAAAAAATCAATAAAATTTAGTTAACAACGCACCTTAAATTTGTTAACTAGGCTGATTCATATAAACTAATAATATTATAACTTTTTACCTAAGCCTATATTCTGTATAAATTCTCCTTCAATAACATAACTGGTTACCTTCATGTAATATATAGAACACATTACCAGATGTCAGTTATAAGATCTCTTACCTGATAACTGAGATTAAATTATATAGTGTTAACTTACTGAACGTGGAGCGTGGAGCGTTATCAACTAATCTGTTTAATCAATCATTTGGTTAAACGCTTAATATTGTTAACTATATTCAGTTGATCACAATATTATTACTGTTAAAATTATATAGTGTACACTAACTTCAACATGTCGATCTCAACTTGGATAGTCATCTTAGCTTTCTGCTACAATCCAATTGCAGGTTCGCTTATTAAAATTATTGGAGTTTTATCTTTTAATGTGAAAGTAGACATTTTTAATCTCTGTGATTTAGTTAATTTTACTTTACTGGTAATTTTTTTTCTAAATTTTCAATTACTAGAAATTAACCTTAATAACACACAGTATATGCTTTTACTTTGTAATAGTTATTTAAGCAGTAGTTAGTATTTTCAATAGCTGAAATGTGAAATGTTGCATTTTTGCTAAATGCAGCGAGATATATCTAAAGGAAACAATCATAGTAATAACTTAGGCAATATTTATGACAAGGAACCTATGTAAAATCAATAGAATAAAATGTTATTATTATTTATAATTCTTGGAAAATTATAAATAATAATTTTTGATAGACTTCAACATAAAAATTGTCCTCATGAAATTGAAAACGCAAGTGTTTTAATTTTGTTTTTATGCGAATTATTGCACAAAAAAGCTAGATTGAGACAAAAGCTCAACAAATTAAAATTAAGCACAATATTGGAATAAAATGTTACTATTTAATGTTAATCGTTAATTTTATCCTTTGAATTTATTTCTTTGAAATTTCTTTGTTTAATAAAACTTTTTCATTTATAAGGAGAGCCGATAGAGCCTGTAGAAGGTGAGTCATATACAGCAAAGATTCTGCGCCTGGCCCATATGATAGAGGACAGTCCGGTATTAAAGGCTCAATGGGATGAACGCGTCAGACAGAGCAAGGATATAACGGTTCGTGTAGTAGCATTTCCAGACTCCGTAGGCCTACGTTAAAAATTGCTCATTTTTCATTAATCATCCTATTCGTTTATTATTAATTAAGAAGTTATTAATTTAAATATTATTAATTTAAAAATAATAATTAGTAACTAAAATTAATTTTCATAGGCCTAATTAATTGAACAATAACAAGTGTTAATTCAATTCTATTAATTCAATATTAATAATTCAGCTGTTATTGAGCCAAGTTGTTATTTTTTATTAAAATAATATTTCTAAAAACACAGTAGTAACCATATTACAAAATACCATTAATAGGAAAAATGGCTATTTAACATCTAAGCCCTATATATCAATCAAGTTGATTCTTAAAAAACAGTTGTCAAAAATTGTATTACATAATAATATTTTTAAAGTTATTTCAATATAACAATTTTATATCTAAATAATAATTAATTTGTTTCAATTTAATAATTTTATTCGCTTATTCAGAGAGTTCGAACCTCCAAAATACATAATATTATAATATTATATTTATTTACGCAGAAGGTCAACGCTTTAAACCGCTAGATAGACAGACATCTTGTTTAATAAACTTTATAATCTTATTTAAAAGTTAATATCACAACAATACTGGTTACAATTCTGTTTACAAGTATAAATACTGTTACAAATCACAAAGATTTTATTCATAATAATCGTAATTGATGAATAGCAAAAATTTTGTTAGTTGTAATCATAATGAAATATTTACAGCTTCCGCCTCTCGAGTTCAATTGTGTTCCACAGACTTCACCAGAAATACCGACTACAGGTATTTTAAAGCTTGTAGTATATTTTTCAATCATTGATTCAATAAATTTAAACAGAAAATAAATATTAAACTGTAATTAAACTGTAATTAAATTTCGGTTTAATTACAGGCAAGCCGATTTCTTATGTTTATTATTTATTATCATGTTCTGTAGTAAAGATATTTATTTTAATTTCTGGCTCCTTTCATTTAGATAACGAATATCATGTGTGAGCCTCAAGTTAACTGCTGGTTAATTTTAAAAGATAATTTCAATATTTCATAAAACAGAAATTACAAAATAGAGATATGAATGTTAGTAAGAATTTCAAGCGTAGCTAAATAATTAGAATAATTAAATAATTAGAACTATAGGTACTATTTTAAATGTTCAATTTGAATTATATTAAAAAAAAATAGGATAATTAATCGACATTTAATGGGAATATCATTTGAATTAAAGAATATTTTACGTTATTAAATCTTGCCCCTAAAGAACACATTTGAAATTATTAGATATCTTATCAAGCCTTTCTTTTATGGTGAGACCTCATTTACTACATTGGTTGCACTTTGCTTCACGTTCCATTTCTATCAGTCTACATCTTGAAATGACTAGAGTGGGATATATAATATGGATAACGCCATATAAATGTGTTACATCATGCAGAGCGATTAGATAAGATGTGGAATTATTATTCATCTCATTAAACGATTAAAATCATAGAAGTTAAAAAAGCTTAAAATAAAATAACAAAAGTTAAATACTGTTTTTTTCTCACTAATTGAAAAAGTTTAAAACCTTTTCAAAACCTTTGACTTATCTACTAACTAACTTCACTGTTTGCAATCAAAACTCATCTTTGCCCTTTTAAGTTAAACTTAAAAGTCGCCCATTTAAGTGTTGCTCGTATCAGTCGATTGCTCTTATTAGACGCACCCTTATGTGGTTGGGTGTTGTCCATATTCGGTACGGCCTTTGATTTTTGTGTTCGCTACATTTGGTTCTTGTGAGAACGACACTGAGTGATTACATAACAACCGTGGTACATTGATTGGTCAGTAGGCGGAGATTAAGTTAAATAAAGACTCCGCCGACGTATACTATTGAATTAAGAGGGTTGAAGAGTTTAAAGTTAAAGAGTTTATCAAAATATAAACTTTTAAAAAATACACAATCATACCCGGATAAACAATCATGTGGAATTATGTGCTCACCCTTTTGTTCGCGCAATTATGAGAATAAACCGACTACACCGTTAATCTACAACAAAGAATGAAAACAAATTAACTTTTTTATTTTCAGTTCATGCACTTCGTCCAAGTGACATTAAAGTAATCGGAGCCTTTGGTGATTCCATTTCTGTGAGTCATTTAATCATATACACTGTAATAACTAATGCCTGTTTCTTGGGTTAGATAGATGCTTTACAGTTTTCAAAATACAGTATATGTAAATCCCTTTAATGTTCTGAACTTCTGATGCAGCCACTATTGGGTATGAATCGGGCTCCTTTAGTCAAGATCCTGAACCAGTAGTGTAGGCAGGATTTCTGAATGAGGGGGGGGGGATTGTTGCAAAATTAAAGTTAAAAAATTGAAAATTGTTGAAAAATTGATCTTTTGTTTAGATTATCACTCAATTTTGGTCTCTGAATACATATATTTCGCC
>JAQIXG010001709.1:0-20580 GCA_034700105.1 Oconnorella tubifera | reverse complement strand
ATAATACAATAGAATACTTTAATGATGTATTTACAATAAATACAATAGAATACTTTAATGACGTATTTATAATACAACAGAATACTTTAATGACGTGTTTATAATACAATAGAATACTTTAATGATGTATTTACAATAAATACAATAGAATACTTTAATGACGTATTTATAATACAATAGAATACTTTAATGAAGTATTTACAATAAATACAATAGAATCCTTTAATGACGTATTTATAACACAATAGAATACTTTAATGATGTATTTATAATACAATAGAATACTTTAATGACGTATTTATAATACAGTAGAGTACATCTATTACGTATTTATAATGCAACAGAATACTTTAATGACGTATTTACAATAAATACAATAGAATACTTTAATGACGTATTTATAATACAATAGAATACTTTTATGACGTATTTATAATACAATAGAATACTTTTATGATGTATTTATAACACAATAGAATACTTTTATGACATCTTTATAACACAATAGAATACTTTTATGGCGTATTTATAATACAATAGAATACTTTTATGACGTATTTATAACACAATAGAATACTTTTATGACGTATTTATAACACAATAGAATACTTTTATGACGTATTTATAATACAATAGAATACTTTTATGACGTATTTATAATACAATAGAATACTTTTATGACGTATTTATAACACAATAGAATATTTTTATGACGTATTTATAATACAATAGAATACTTTAATGACGTATTTATAATACAATAGAATACTTTAATGACGTATTTATAATACAATAGAATACTTTTATGACGTATTTATAACACAATAGAATATTTTTATGACGTATTTATAATACAATAGAATACTTTTATGACGTATTTATAATACAATAGAATACTTTAATTACAATAAATACAATAGAATACGTAAGTGACGTACACATTCTAGAATACGTAAATGACTTATTCAAATATTACCTTATTAATATGGGGATCACGTAGCAGGGCGATCCCTCGGTCTTTGCACATAGCTGCCGCGGCGGTCTGTTTCTGACTCGCCCCCGTCGCCCCCGCCCTGGTCGCCTTTCCCCGCCGCCCCTGCAGCCCCTCAACGCACCCGATCACTCGCCCTGATCCCCCGACCAGGGACCGCGATGACCCCCAGAGGAGCCGCGAGGGCCCCCCGAGGGAGAGGGTGGGGCGTCCCAGGGCAAGGGCGGGGCTAGCCATAGAGAGGGCGGAGCTAGCCATAGAGAGGGCGGGGCTTGCTAAGTAAACAGCTGACAGACTAATGCGAGACATTTCTGCATGCACATTTAATGAGCGCAAGGTATTTATAGTAACAATTGGGGCTAAATAACAACTGGGCTAACTTTTCATTGGGTAGTTACAAATCAGCTCAAGTGTGATTGGTTTAAAAATTATTTTAGTATAATTATGAATAGTTTCTATTGGTCAGGGTGATTATCAGTAGCGATATAATTGGTTAGAAAATTGGATTGCTTAACATGGCCCAGTTTACTTTCTATTTTTAGACCGGGATTATCGGCGTTCAATGCACCAATCAGGTGATAGTATTGATTTATTCAGTCGCGTTCGTCAGCTACTGAAGAAAATTGTGATCCACTTCGATTTCCTGTAATATTGAGAGTTAAAGCGGTAAACTGGATCTTATATTAAGGAAGGATTGGGGGTTAACATAAGTCATACAGGCTTTCTTCCCCTTTTGGCTACTGGGTCAATACTGACTTAGTAGTCATCACGTTAAATCACGTTATGTTAAATCAGTAAATTTAAATATCAGAGTAAATGTTCAAGAAAATTATGCCTATTCATGTGTTTTCTAAATGAATGTTAGCTAGATTTGTTGTAGGCCTAGTAACTTTAGATTTTATCATGAGTGCACTCTACCGTGATAATATATTTCTATTTTCTTTTTACTACAATAAGTTATAACAATATTTTAATATAATATTTGAATTTAATTAAACTTAAGTGAAACTTAAGTTTAAGTACTTTCAAATATTGCTTGCAATAAAACAACGGCTTAATGCAACTAAATCCTGATTGTAAATGAAATTATAGTAATAAGGTTAGCAGCTATCTGTTTGCAACACTCTTTTGCAGAAGCTTTGTCTGATGATTAATTTCTGAGAAGAAACATTGATAAAATATTCATTTTATACTCAAATATTCTTCTCTTGAATAAATAGGAAAAATGTTTTTGTGGGGAGAATGTGGCATTTTTTGGATAGACAAAACTTTGGATTTTTAATTTAAAACAAAATACATCGGGTTATTTTGAATGATTGGGGACCGTGTGAGCGTGGGAGGGATAATTTGGAGATATTTTTATAATCTATTTACCGCGTTATAATGTTAATGTTGTCTCAAACAATTATAGCTGACTATTTAAGGGTCTTACGAAAGGATGCAACAAGTTAGAGATATAGTCAGCTTTTACGGGAATCAAACCTAGGTTTCAAATCATTCAAGTAATTACGAAGGAGGAGGGGGAGGGGACCGTTCAACACGGCTCCCTTTGCTAAACTAGTGTCTGGTGGGTGGGTGCCATCGTAATAAAATGAGCTAAATAAAGTTTTTTTATCAAATGTCACGTGATTTTTCCATCAGAAGTCACGTGGTAATCCGTTTTACTAAATTGCTATCGTCTTGCAATTGTATTGTGACGAATTTTCTTTCTTTGAATCAGCATCCAATAGTAAATCCCTAGGACCCGGGTCTATCTCATTACAGAAACATCTGTTGACTTTGATTCTGCAGATACTTGACCTATGTGCTCTTTAATTTTGTATAGAGTCTGATAGACAAATAAGAAATGAAATTTAGGCTGGCATCAGATAGGCAGACAGACAGACAGACAGACAGTTAGACAGACAGAAAGACAGCTAAGACTGTCAAATAGACAGAAAGAAATATTATCACAGTTTTCTTGAAATCTTTTGTATTTTTTATTTCTGTTCTTTGCCTGAAATAAATGCGCTAAGAACTGGAAAAAGAATAAACTATAAATAAAATGATTTCTCCCTCGACCCCCCCCCCCAGAAATTGAAATCTCTCTACAATACGCTGCGCATGGGCAATCTTACCTGTTTATTCTGTAAGTCTTTTATTATTCATTAGATTATAATAATGATTGAACTGATTTATGCGTCAACAAAGAAATGAAGAAAACGTCATCGATTGATTGCGAGTCAAAGATGATTCGCTTTTATTGAAAGCAATTTTGTCTCAATATACGACTGTGACAGATCTCTGTCTGCTTGTCGCTCTCTCCGTTTGCTTCATTGTACTGGCGCATGCCTGTTTGTTTGTTTGTTCGTTTGTCTGTTTGATAGTAAGTCTGTTCAGTCTGTTTGACTGTTAGTCTGTTTGTTTGATCGCTTGAAATTTCTTTAAATCGTTTTATTTCTTTAAATTTACGTTTGTGTGTACTTATCTGTCGATTTTTTGTCTGTGAGACTGTGTCTTTGTCTATCTGCTTGTCTCACTCCTTGCTTGTCTGTCTGACTGTCTGTCTATTTGATGATTGTCTGATGTCCTGTTCATTTGTCTCTCTGTCTGACTCTCTATAGATCCATCTTTTTATTTGTCTGTCAGTCCGTCTGTTCGTCTATCTTTCTGTCTCTGTCAGTTTGTCTATCTGTCTGTCTGTCTATCCGTCTGTCTGTCTGTCTATCCGTCTGTCTGTCCGCTACTCGCCATCTGGCACATTCTTTTCTACTCCTAATAGAGCTAGCTCTCTCTCTCTCTCTTTCATTCTCTATCGTTTGCTTCACAACATACTCTCTTCCTCTATCTCTCTATCTCTATTTCTCTATAAATATACAATACTGTGACAAGCTTCTTTATTTACTGATTGTCATTCTTTCACTTTATAACATACTTTAATAATCATATCATTGTAGAAGCGATATTTATATTTATTTTGACCAATGTTAAGATAAGTTAAGCTAATGATGCTAGTTTTATATTTATCAGTTCCAAGTTCTTAATCGATATTTTATTTAATCAATTGAATCAACTTTACGGAAATGATTATCTGATAATTATCCACGGGTAAGTCAACTAACTTGTAAATTGTCGAATAAATACTATTCTATCATTTACTCTCAGCAATATTTGTTAGTTTTAACGTAATATTTGTAAATATATTTGTTAAATAATGGACAATAAAAGCAGAGACGTAGCCAGGAGAGGGTTGTGGAGGTTACACTTCCCAGAACTAACGGAGCTAGAAACTTTTTTGTAATGTTAAATATGCGAGATTAACGGTTATAACTTTTTACCCCCATTTTTTGACTAGAAACACCTCTCCCTCCCCCCCTCACTCCCCTCTCAGTCAAATCCTGTGTACGCCACTGCATACAAACACATCATTGAAGAGTTTATAAATATAAATATTAAATATACTTCAAAAAGTTTGTATATATTAAAGCATATATTTTGATTTTAACAACAATTCTGCCCAAATTTGAATAATAATATATTATTATATCATTGTTGCATGCATATTAAGATTAACTCGGTTAAAAGCAGATGTTTGTAATATAATAACAAGCGTTCGATTGTCATAACATTTTATCATAAATTATAATTATATTGTAACTAAATATTCTCAAATAGAGTTTACAAATACAGTCGAACGATTTGTAATAAAATACAGCTATAAAAAATCTAATTTATGTGGCGCTTCTTGAATTTTAGTTTGTGGGGGGGGGAACCAAAATAGATCTGATCACTAATTGTCATTTGATAAGAAAGAAAATAATCTGACAACCTTTTTTAAGTAATTTAGTTATTTCAACAATAGATATTTTTCTCTAGGTATTTTAATCTCAATGAAACTGAACTGGTTTTTATAAATTTAAATATATATTTAAAATATTGCGGGGGAGGGAGTTGAACTGTTATCCCCCCCCTTCATACTTACTTAAAAACGCCAGTGGATATAATTAAAGTATGCGTATTAATTTCACTGTTAGTAGGCCTATAATTATATCGCTATATTCTCATGCGTTTCTGGCCTACTGTTATGTTACAAGTTTATTTATGTGTTTACTATATTGTATAATAATAGATAAGAGGGGGGAGGGGGGAGGAGGGCGGGCGAAGAGCTCTTCATTTGGACATTACGAGATGGTCCTTCGAACGTAACTTTACGTAATTAAATACGTATTAGTAAATCTATAATGTATACTTTAGTTGATGTCTAATATAAAATGTTAACATTAAAAACTGAATTAGACAATTTATTATTCAATATAATGAACAAGAAATTGTGTCGTATAGTTATAGCAAGTACTTATAACTTTGTATACCTCGAAAATTGAAAGCTGTCCTTTTTACGTGTTGTTTTCTTTAGATAATTGACTATGAGCATTCTTTACATCATGACCCCCCCCCTTGAAAATAAAGTTTCCCCCCTTTGAAAAAAAGACCCCCCCCTGTCAGAACTTTAGCCTACATTCGCGACTCAACTATGTTTAAATTAAGTCCAAACAATATTATTTAATTAGTATATATAGGGCTATATGCTTGAAACTGTGAAATTGAGAAGTTGAAAATGATGTTTTTAAACTTCGTACATGTATTGGCCATGTCTAGGTCAATTTACTATTACGAAATAATCTGTATAATGTAGCAGAAAATAGTAATAATTTATAATGTAGGAATATTAATAGCATTAGCTCCAGCTCAGTTCGGTAGGTCTTTTTATGTGTTTATTTTTTAAATTACTTTTATTTATTTTTATTAGATATTGTTGGAAGGGGGGGCCACCCTCTCCCCCCTGTATAAACCTGTAATTCTTCTTTCATTTTATTATAATTTATATTACAATTGACTTTTAATGATCTCTCGTGATTACAAAACTTGATGAAAAACAAATCAACTAGAATGATTATAGCAGAGCATTTTTTTTAATAATAGGAAAAATTCTTTATTTCTCAATAATGATCTCTCTCTTTATCTAGTTCTTGATTTGTGATCTCACGTATATGACCTTGCCAGAAACAAAAGGTTGGGGGGAGGGGAAAATACCGGAAGTAGTAAGGGTCTGTGACCGGAAGTGAAGAGACGTCCATGTTGTCAGCAGTGACGATGATTAATCGACTCTTGAAGCGTTCATGTGAAGCCGCCATTGTATCAATAATTAATAATATGTAATGTATCAATAATAATAAATAATGAATGATATAAAATGTATCTATAATAAGAATAGTATCACATGTATCTATAATAAGAATAGTATCAAATGTATTAAAAATTCATTCTTGAGATCCTGGGTTCGTTACCCCCTCAAAAGCTTTTTACTTTATAAGTATAAAAATACAGTGTGGCAATAATTCTAATTAGAAATGCTTGTTTTTCATCAGTGTTTTGTCAAGTCATTTTTATTCTCAGCAAAAAAGTAATCATTAGTTTTATTTAAAAACTATAAACCAACACCTGACATTTATAATAATCGATAGAGGCGCTTTATCGATGAGATGCAGACGTTTGATTGGATGGCTCGAGGACTAATGATTTATTTTAAAATATTATGTATTCTGTATTTTATTCTGTGTATTGGATATATGGTATTTGAATTTGGTCTATAGTTGATATCTTATATTTTGTATCTGATTTGTTCATTGGTTTGATTTTTTAATTACGTCATATTTTTCTATACATGTTTGTTACTAAAATCGTGTTCGTTGTGTATGTTTGTTAATTTATTTCATTTCTAAAACTCATTTTATTCCTAAATAGACTGATATAAAGATTAACATTATTATCATAAGTCTATCACTCCCACGTATAATCTAACAATTCTTTTAATTGAATTTTTATTTATAAGAAAATTAAATTAATTTAAAAACCGGACAATATCTCTCTCGCTTCATTATGCAAATCCTGTCAAATCCTGTCCTACTTTCAGGAATGTTTAGGATTACAGGACTGTAGGACTAAGGAAGGAATTCTGACGTAATCCTTTGTGACGTATACGATCAGCAATGTATTTTGAATCTGCGGACATTTGACCTCGTTCTCATCCTATCGCATGAATCAAAAGACTTATAACCCAAGTAAAATAAACCCTAATCTATGTCAATTAGGTCAACTGTCCGCAGAATCAAATGGAGCGACTGATAAGATTAGTGATGAGGCGATGAGATTTACGAAGATGTGGGGGGCCACGGGGGAGAGGGGGGCCCTAGCCAAGTATGATCCAGGGGGGTCCAGTAGATACTAAGAGGATTATATATAAAACAAATTGAGAGACGAGTCAGCTGCCAGTAATTTGTGTGCTTTATAAGTGCAGTATTTGCTAAAATTAAATATCGATTTAAATCTATATAAATCTATTTAAATCTATATAAATCTATTTAAATCTATATAAATCTATTTAAATCTATATAAATCTATTTAAATCTATACAAATCTATTTAAATCTGTTCTGATTGTAATTCCAAAATGAAACTTTCTAATAGAATTTCACTTGCAGTCAACTTTCTACTTATGACATGGAGATATTATTGGATGATATTATGATACCCGACAAAAAGGCCCCGAATACATTACGACAAAACGACTCCGTCAATTCATTAAAACCTTAACCCTAAACTTAACCCTAACATTAACCCTAACTAACCCTAATCTTAACTCTAACATTAACCATAACTTATATTCTAATCCTAACCTAAACCCCAACCTTAACCCTAAGAATCAATAATCCATGTCGATTTGTAGGCTTAGGGGTTGGGGTTAGGATTTAGAGAGGCCTTTTGACTGGTCACGAAATATTATTGATGTTTTAAATCAACAACAACGTAATTTGTTTATAAGAAATAAACAATATAAAATATTGCAGGAAAATACCGCAGCGATTTATTCGATGAAATAAATCGATGGACGCTCGTGACTCTGATGCAATTTATCGATTGATTGATTCTAAGTATTGCTTCTAATCCTAATCGAGCATTAATATTGTATTGATGACAATAGGCGTATACGCAGCGCGTGTCTATATTTTGAAATAACATCTTTGTCGTATAAATGTACGATTACAATTATTTGTTTTTATAATAATACCTAATTGAAAACAAAAGTTACTACATGTGATACAAACATAAGCTGACTATAATTGTTGTAAAAACTGATATGAGAGAAAAAAAGATTGTCAGATTTTGATGACTGTGTTCCATCAATGTCAATTATTTGACTAAACATGTCGCAGAATTTGTCCCAGAGGCTGAACTGCTCTGAGTAAAATGATGACATTAATCAAATGATGATGATTATGATGATGACGATGATTATGATGATGACGGTAATGATGTCAAACGCTTTTGAATGCATGTATCTCGGTTGAGAGTGCTATTATTGATATTACCCTGAAGCACTTTGTGAGATTAACAATTTATTTATGGGGTTAGAGGGTCACCTAGGGCTCTAGGTTCACCCCCCCCCCCACCCTCTCCCCTCCGCCGTGAAACATAAAAACATTTTCTCTCTTTAATGTTCAAGTCTAAAGTTTATGTACATTCAAATAATGGATTCAAATCTTTTGATATAAGAAAATACTGTAATTAGAACACTAAATAAAATTTGTTACCCCCCCCCTCCCCCCTGTTCCTTTAAGTAATTTTTTTTTAAGTTTATCTCAAATCATTCATTTGCCACAAATATAGCAATATTACCTGAGAGATCAATTTTTAGCAGCGAAATAAATTGCTTCGGACTTGCCTTCTGAACTCTGACCGTTTTGTCAAAAACTATTTGAAAAATAAATTTGATTTACACAATTTCTTTGTTTTGTCTAAAAAATGAAAGATAAAAAAGAATAAATTTGTTTGTTTGATTGCCTATAAATACCGACCGGCGTCTGTCTGCGTCGTCTGGGTATCAAGGGGTTAATATACAATAGGATACATGATCTATTTCCACACCCAGTTATCAACACGATTTTTGTGCTGATGTGACGTTAATAAAATATGAAACAAAAACGAGATGTATTAATAAGTATGCACGCGAAATTATAAAAGAGTATGCTACAAAGAATATTAATAAAGTCTAACCTGAAGTTAGTGTTTTTAGTAAATGATATTTTAAGTTGCAAGATTTACCTTTTTTCAAAATTGGATTGACGCGAATAAAGTTTTATATATAATGAAGTATATAAGGGTATATTAAAATATAATAAGGTGTACTGTTAATTTATTTTGTAAATGTTAATTTGATGTTAATTTATATTGTTAATGAATTTAATTTATAAGTAACATGTCATTAATTAAGCTATATGCGATGTGAGGAAGACTGAACGTGTGCATATTTGAGTAGAAACGTTCGTAAATTGAATCAGTTTTCAAAAAAGGAAGAAATACTATATAAATGATGTCTTCATGACGTCATCATTTAATCATTATAATGCAGTGTAATGTATACGATCATTATGATGAGGATAATGATGATGATAGAATGATGGTAGAATGATGATGATGGAGTGAGTGAATGCTAAGAATAGAAATGATAAGAATGCATAATGCTCGGGAAAGAATGATGACGGTCATTTATGATGATGAGATGATGATGATTATACAACATACAGACAAATAAAGAGAAGGGGGGGGGGAAGGGGGGGAGGGGATGGTTGGGATGACTTTGTTTAGTTTTGTATTACCTACGTCACGCCGGTCGTAAAGTCTACGATATGTGACGTCATTTGAATATTGAGTCAGTAAATATTTTCTTTAAATAGACCCGTAGCGTGGGTGGTTTTAAATAAAAAAATATTATTTATGAAAATAGATATATACTGTATCGAAAACTTAACATATTTCAAGTTAATTCAATATTGTTTACATTATAATTTAACGTTATTTTAATATAAGCCTTTAAAATAAGTTGATTATCCGTTATTTATTACAAATAATCAAACTCTGTTATAAATTATAATTAATATTTGTATTTTCACTACAGGTGATTGTCTCGTTTTATTTTATTGATTTGCATAAACGACAGTTTTATGCACAAATCACATGTAGTCATCACACATGTGAGAAAGCTTCGTCACACGTATGAACGAGTTCATCACACTTATGCGAGATAGATTCATCACGTTATAAAAAAGATTATTGATATATTTGCACCGAGTTCATCTCTCTTTTTAGAGAAAATCGTCTGAAAATTTTCTACTAAAAACTGTTCAAGGTGTTATACATCAGAGATTTTTACATAGATTCACTGTAGATGTCTAGAGGCTACTAGTTAACGTTAAAAGGTTAAAGGTGCAGCGTAACGCAGGTGTCATAAGCTTATCGACGTGTCGTCAACTCATTATTGGATAAAAATTCTACATGGAACATATATTCATAATAGATTTTATTTATTTTCAGTGCTTAAAGATCTAACATAGCAAATAATTCATATTGGTAATTGGTAATTGTAAACAATTTGAAGAGATTAATATTTCAGATGATTCACTTATTTATAATCAACTGAATTCTGGTCGGTCACAATAAATATGAATATTTACAATCATGCAAAGTGATATGCATCGAAATTTGTATTGTTATTATAATCGGAGCGAATTTAAAAAGAATCCTAAGTCTATTGGAAGTCATATATTGTCAATTTGTCATAATATGACCTTGTATTCATTAATTCTATGCCATAAATATGACTAGACCAAATGACGTCATAATTAATCTACCAAGTACTTATCGACTGAACTTAACATTCCTCAATTGTTTCTGAATTATGTACTCGATCCGCAATTCCAGCACATGGACAGCCTATCTCTCAAATCCCGCCCACTTTCCCAACTCCTCCCACCTCTTAAACCCCTCCCACTCCCTCGTAATCCTCAACTCTTCCCCAGTCCCCCTCACGACCTCTTCCTACCCCCACCACCACCAGGACCCACCCCCCTACCATCCCTGGCAAGTCATCCTCATCACAAACGTCTGCGGACTCATCATCATTGCTACTATCCTGGGTAACTCCCTCGTCTGCCTCGCCGTCGCGCTCTCCCGCAAGCTCCGCGCACCTCCCTCCAACCTCCTCATTGTATCCCTCACCGTGGCAGACCTCCTGGTCGGCCTCCTTGACATGCCGTTCGCTACTGCCTACGAGGTGATGGGGGGCAGGTGGGTGCTGGGTCCCACTATGTGCGACGTTTGGACGTCACTTGATGTCTTCCTGTGCACTGCGTCTATCTTGAACCTCTGCGCCATCAGTGTAGACAGGTACTTGGTCATCACCAGACCGTTCCAATATGCCATCAAGAGAACTGCCTGGACCATGCTGCTGATGGTCGGGTGTGTCTGGGCGTTGAGCGCACTCATCAGTATACCTCCCTTGTTCTGGGGGAGGTCCTTTAAGGAGGGAGTCAACCAGTCGACGTCATTCAGCCGTGAGGTAAAATTAAAAGATTTTAAGATTGTTATAAAATTTTAAGATAAATTATGAGATTTTAGGAAAATAAATTGTTCAGTTCTGAAATGTATTGTCAGGCTTTTGTCACAAGTTTAGTGTTGCAGCAATATTTTTGCGTTAGAAAAATTTGAATTTAGGAAATATATTTTGTTCTTTGCATATTTGATAAATTTATTTATTTATTACATTAAATAGATGTTTAAAAATCGTGTTTGATTTGTAACATTTATAAACTAGTCAGATTAGAGAGAGAGGCTGAGACTTTTTATTGTCAGCAAATTGTTGCACTCCTTAGCTTTTGCTTAATTATTTTGGTGTTTGTTCGAGGTAGTCCGTAGGCCCCGTACCCCTATGAATACTATAATAAACCAATCGTAATGAACTTGATTATGCAGACATTTAAAATGAATCTATTTATAGGTAGCCAATCACAAGAGTGTTGCTAATAAGTATTGAATTATTTGGCGATTTGCTATTAAAGGTTAGATGTAGGCCTAGATAAAAATAATTGTAATAGATTACTAATTTTTAATATTTGTATAATCAACAATATTATTTTACTTTAATCTGAAATATTGTGTCACACTTAAAGGCAGTCAGTCAAGCAGACAGACAGACAGACAGACAGACAGGCAGACAGACAGATAAACAGAGAGAGACGCAAAGATTATTATCACCTGCACTGATTAAAGTTTTTATATCTTCACTAGTCATTTTCACTCTCTAAAAGATCTATCAGCAATTTATTACAACTGATCAATATTCTTTGCGTCACATCAGCACGTATTAAGCCTAATACCTTTCATCTTATGACGTATGCAAGATGGCTCTCTGTTGTAAATTACAAACGGAAATAAGGACAAGCTTGCTACTGCAGTCTGTAGTATACAGAAAGTCACGTGGTGCAGCTTTTAGTTTTTAAGATGAGACATGTGAAATAAGCTGCTTTATTAGATTTATAATTTATTGCTTTATTAATTTATTGCTTTATTAGTTTCTTATAATGATTACTTAGGTCTGCAATAAAACAAAGTAAAGCGGTTTTATCAAAGAAATATTTGATTCGAAAAAACATAAAATTATATTGTTTATAATATTTTTTGCTCACGAATCATCAATTCTCTGTTATGCTATCGTATTATACTCAGATTTACCTCTCCCCCCACTCCTTCCTCCTCCTCCCTGCTCCTCCAGAAAAAACTTTCATCGAGCACCCATCCCTTTTAAATATCGAGATTAAAACGATTTTTTCACATTTGTTACTTTTAGACTTTTAGATTTGGAATATAAATATTATATACGCAAGAAAAATAATCTAAGCTGATAGTGGTCGCAGATGTTGTGGAAGCTTGACGAGATTTTATTTGAAAAGATATGAGATTAAATAAAGAGTTAGTTCTATAAACTCTAGGATTCACTTTAGATTTAAATTTCACGGTTATGATTAATGGACACGGTTCAGTGGAGAATTATATTATATTAAATAATTACAAGATCAGTCAATAGATATATTTAATAAATAAATTATAATGCTAATAATTACTAACCTTTATTTTAATCCATAATGTAAATTTTTGAATTTACATTATGATAAAGATAAAGTTTCTTTAAGCTATTGTGTTAAACTATTGTGTTAAGCTATCGTGTTAAGCTATTGTGTTAAGCTATCGTGTTAAGCTATCGTGTTAAGCTATCGTGTTAAGCTATCGTGTTAAGCCATTGTGTTAAGCTATCGTGTTAAGCTATTGTGTTAAGCTATTGTGTTAAGCTATTGTGTTAAACTATTGTGTTAAGTATAGTGTTAAGCTATCGTGTTAAGCTATCGTGTTAAGCTGTAGTGTTAAGCTATCGTGTTGAGCTATCGTGTTAAGCTATTGTATTAAGCTATTGTGTTAAAGTATTGTGTTAAGCTATTGTGTTAAGCTATTGACTCTATATATTCTATAGACTACATTTCCGAGGGTATCTGTCCATCAGAATACTAATGAGAGAGAGAGAGAGAGAGAGAGAGAGAGAGAGAGAGAGAAAATTATTAGTAGACTACTCCTGTGTATCGTCTCTTTTTATTCGATCTAAATTAACATTCCGCCC
Source organism: Oconnorella tubifera (assembly GCA_034700105.1). Taxonomy (NCBI): domain Eukaryota; kingdom Metazoa; phylum Annelida; class Clitellata; order Enchytraeida; family Enchytraeidae; genus Oconnorella; species Oconnorella tubifera. The sequence continues at coordinate 7,049 of JAQIXG010001709.1, read as the reverse complement.
TTTCACTTCGTGAAGTGTTTCCGATCACTTCGTTCACTAACTCATCACTCGATGTATTGTAACACTCATCACTCGATGTGTTATAACACTCATCACTCGATGTATTGTAACATTCATCACTCGATGTATTGTAACATTCCTCACTTGATGTATTGTAATATTCTTCACTCGATGTATTGTAACACTCATCAGTCGATGTATTGTAACACTCATCACTCGATGTATTGTAACACTCATCACTCGATGTATTATAACATTCATCACTCGATGTATTGTAGATGGGAATTATTCGCACGTCCGTCCCTCAGTACTCGACCCCCCACGTGATACAAGGATCGACACACGTCTGGACCCCCCAGACTTGGACCCCCCAGGTGCCCCCAGGCCAGCAGTGCGCTGTCAGTCAGGACTTGGGCTACCAGCTCTATGCCACCCTCTTTGCTTTCTATCTACCTCTCGTTGTCATGGTGATTATCTACGCGCGTATCTATTTAGTATCGACCCGTATAGCCCAGGCTGAAAGTAGGTCAAAGGTCAGTGGGCGGAGCTTGCTTATAATCGCTGTTATCATTGTAATCATCAAGATCATCATCGTCATCATCATCATCATTGAATTTTAATTTCATTTGCAAGCATTGGTATTTAACTTTTTCATTAAATTTTATCAATCAATTTCACTTAATTCAAATACTGTTTTCCAGGTGGGGGTCCGCCAGTCGTCCTCCGCCTCCTCCCCCCATGACCTTCAGTCTCTCGTCAACGGGCGCCACTTGTCCCTCACCCCCACAATAGGCTCCACAACCACCCTTCAACGAGAACTCATCCTAATCCACCACCCCACCTCCTCCCCCCTCACCCCCGACCACCATCCAGACCACCCGGACTCCCTCAGTGACGAAGGGCCCCCCAGAAAATTTCTCCCTCGCCGAAGCCGGGGCCACTCGCTGGGAGAACTGATCCCCAGAAAGATCCGTCCCTCCTGCATTGGGGCCCCGAGGACATCCTTGTCTGAAAGGAAAGCGACAAAAACGTTGGGCGTTATTATGGGAGCCTTCGTTATTTGCTGGCTGCCCTTCTTTGTTGCGGCCCTCATAAGGCCCCTGTGTGGGGACTCCTGGGTGCCCCCCTGGTTGGGGTCGTTGTTTCTATGGTTGGGGTTCGCTAACAGTATGGTTAACCCTATTATATACGCGAGGTTCAACAGGGACTTCCGGGGTCCGTTTAGATACATCTTACAATGCAAGTGCAGGAACATAGACGCAAGAATGAGGGTCGATGAATTCACAGTGCAGTTTGGGGGGGTCGAGAATAGGAGGGAGTCGAATTTGACTGGGGGAGGGGGAGGGGTGGATAATTTAATGCAAAAGTTATAAATGCAAAATGTAGATTTTTTAGTTCTATTTTATAAGATGAAAGATCTCAAGAAAATGTTTGAGAGAAATGCAATGATCGAACATTAATGCTTGTTTGTTGGTGAAAAGATTCGTGTTAGTGACTCGGAACCTATAGTACGGTGTTAGAATCCCAGTGATTTAAATATTATTCCTATTAGTATTTGACCTTTTGTTTTTTGAAGTTGTTTTTTGTTATTTTTATTATTGTTTATCTTTTGTAAATCTAATTTGTAACATTCCTTTGAAAGTAATATATTTGTGATATATAGTATATTATTAATTACAGTGCTAAGCCTGTAAATAGTCATCTTATATAATAAATATGAGTAAACATCTAATACTACATTGTGTTCTACAGTGTATGTTATATGTCATACTATATTATAACTGAACATTTTTCGATTTTGGTGCAACATCCACAGATATACAATGTCTCCCCCCCCTAGCCTCTCAACCCTGATCCTAACCCTAGCGGTTAAATCAGGCTTATGAATGAAGCTTTGAGATGAAACTTTAAAATAATGCTCTCTTTTTATGTGACTAGACGTCATCTTATGACGATTAAAAAGAGATTAACGTTATAAATCGACACTATAAGGCCGTGGCGCGGCTAAGTATTGACCATTAGAAGGGGGGGGGAGGGGTCCTATCATAACTTTCTAAAATAAATTGTTTATCACTCGCTTCACTTTTTTGTCAAAAACTTTTCAGTAAATCTACTTGTAGGATATATTTTCTACTTCGTAAAAAAATATACCCTATTGCTATCCGGCATTACAGAACCGTATTACTACCCGGCAATCAGTTATTACCTGTCAAGTAGCAACACTGCATCTTGTGTCGTTATTTCACGCTATCAGTCTCCCGCGTGTTGCCACACAATGTAAAGATAAAAAAGCCCCGTGTGGTATCGTCATCATTTATAAGCTGACATCGATCCATCAATGCAAGCACCCATCTATTATACAGAACGATACAGGGACTATTATATGACGTCATAATGGGCGGTAATCAAGGATTGACGAGAAATATTTACTGCTAATAACATCGATATTTGATAGCAGAAGCTCTTTGTATGGTAAAACCCAAAATTTTCCCGCATTAAAACTAAATATTTGTCCAAATTCGCATATCTCTCATGTTGCAAGAATTGATAAAAGTTAAATGATCAGCCACTTGAATTGTAGTAGGATGGTATTCAGCTGCAAATACTAATTACAAGATTTCGTTTTATACAAGACCTCATAGTAAGTAGTCTTTTTTATGCTGCTGTGACGTAGAAAATGCATAAACGAATACAAAAACACAACTTAATTTTATGCAATGAATTCTTTCTTACTGTAACAATTCATACGCTTATGAATTCTATGAAATATTCAACTTAAACACAAAGAGTTATAACTTTCATCATTTTCCTATTTTTAACTTGATTAAAAGTGTTAAAATTAAAATTAAGAGTCTTTTATAATGTATCATCAGCCGTCTAATGTGCTGACAATACTGCATTGGATTGTTGGCAGATTAGATCTTATTGAAAGCAGCAATGTCAACAGATTGAATGACATCTTCAAACTTTGTAATCTCTTCCTCAAGAAAATCTGTGCCAACCTGAAAAATAAAATAAGCGCCACCTGGTGATTAAATACAAACTAATAAAATAAGCGCCACCTGGTGATTAAATACAAACTAATAAAATATGCGCTATCTGGTGATTAAATACAAACTAATAAAATAAGTGCCATCCGGTGATTAAATACAGACAAATGTAGATGGGCGCCATCTGGTGATTAAGTAGAAACTAATTCACGCCCCCCCCCTCACCTTATCATCTTCTACCACACAGGTGATCTGCAGTTTCTTGATGCCATAAGCCAACGGAACAAGTTTAGCTAACAAACAAAATGTATACAGTTATTACTTTATCTTGATTATTTAATGTATTAAATTCTATATAGATCAAATATCTTTCTAACTCATCTATTAAACAAGTTCTAAAATTTCCGTTCACATCTAAAAATGCTTAACTGATTGTTGAATGCTTTAATTTATTATATCCGTAAGTCCAAGTAAACCTACAATGTAACTTGAATACTCAGTTCAATCACTTTAAATTAAAATATTATCCTATTCTGAACTCAATTAAAAGTGTTAAAATTGAATTTTTCACTTTATTATAAACAACATTTACAATTCTAAAACATTTGCACAAACACTATGCTAAAAAATATATGCTGAAAAAACTATGCTGGAAAAAAATCAAAAAAAGGTTGTCACATTTTTGCAACAAGCCCTTATATTGATTACAAATAAAAGGTCAAAACTCACACGCTCCCCACAGCAGCCCGTCTGCCTGAACTGATCTGACGCACTCTTCAAGTTTAGCCATGTCTGTCTCATCATCCCATGGCTTGACATCAAGAACTATATTGGACTTGGCTATCAACACGGCCTCTATACATCACACAACAACAAGTCAGCAAGTTTGACAAGTGGTTAGAGCGCTGGACTCGGACACAACAGGGCCAGGTTCAAATCACGGAGAGATCAGTATTTCTCGTAACTTGCTGCACCCTTCAGTAAGACGCTTATATTGACAGCTACTTCTGAGACATCATTCGTATAACACTGCAATGCATGACGTTAAACTTAACCCTCATTCGTCACAGGCCCCAACTGCGTAATCACAGATTTAAACAAAAGTAAAAAAATTATTAAATATTAAATTATAAATATAAATAAAAGTAAGTATATAGTAAATGAGACGTGGCACACACTTGTCGATTTTTTGGCTTCATAAGCCGCCAGCCGTTCGGCTTTGATTCTCTCTGCCTCTGCATCTGGCTCATCATCCGAGCCAAACAATTCAAAGTCATCGTCATCTGCAGCCGCTGCAGCCTCACCTTGAGCCGCTGCGTGAGCCGTCTTGCCACACACGGCTCCTCCCTCTGTGGGCGGGCCATAGTGGTCAGCATGTTGACGGACACCAGGCAGACTACAAAATATATACAAGGAGAAGAATGAATACAGTCTAGACAGTTTGTTTTAGCTTATCTCTGGCTGTGTGTATTTTCAACAATCTAATCTATTTACTGAAATTAATACAAAAGTAAAGCATTCACTCATCACTCAGTTTCTCGACAAAAAATTGTTATTTAGTGCTGATGTGACATCAAGCAATTAATAATCAGTAAAATATAAACTATCCGTACGCTTTGAGTCCCTTGCTGAATGAAGAGATGTGTTTGTACCATCTGAGGGCGTGGGGAAGGTCAGCAGGGGGGGCCCCACTGAGGCTCTCATAGACCGCAACGTCAGCCTGGCTCGGCTGGAACCTAGAGGGGGAATATATTAGTTTAGGCAGTGCATAAAAGATGACCCAACACATATATTGTCTATAATTATATCTATGATAAATATTAATTGATATTATATCATTTAATTTATGAAATAAACAACAATCGTATTAAAAAAAATATTCAGGTCAAATGACTGCAGATTCAAAATACACTTAGCAGTAAAGGTAATTATTGCAAAGATAAAATATATTTACTTCATAATTTTATATAATTCTATAAAAAAACTGACCCCTCCACGTACGACTTGTCCTCGAGGAACTGGTTGAGCGCCTTCACCCCCTCTGCCTTCTTCAGATCTCCGAAACCCATTGTAGCGTAGAATAGAGTAGAGAGAAGATAAACTGTATGAAAATATAACAAATCTCGCTTTAAGTAAACTTTTAACTGTAATCAAAACAAAACTGAAGTTTAACCGGAAGTTATTTTGTTAGGAGAATAATTAGGCAGGTAAAGGTGAGACGGATTGGAATGGATTAAATTTTATTTTATTTTTTATAAAAGAAGAAACAAAACTCCACGTCCTACCAAATGGGTTATAAAAGGATAAAGAGAGAAATATTTTTTATGAAATATTTTTCATGAAATAGGTTTCATGAAATAGGTTTCATGAAATATTTTTCATGAAATAGGTTTCATGAAATAGGTTTCATGAAATATTTTTCATGAAATAGTTTTCATGAAATAGGTTTCATGAAATAGTTTTATGAAATAGGTTTCATGAAATAGTTTTTATGAAATAGGTTTCATGAAATAGTTTTTATAAAATAGGCCTAAAATTGTCTTATTTTAAAGTTTCTTTTATTTTAAATGACCTCTATAGTGTATAGCGGATGAATGACTCCTATAGCGGGTCAATGACCTCTATTATAAGGCTTTATAGTGGGTCAATTAACTCTCCAGCGGGTCAATGACATCAATATCGCCGTATATATATCGTGTCAATATATAATCTCCATAGCGAGTCAGTGATCTATATAGCGGGTCAATGATCTCTTTAGCGGGTCAATGAACTCTGTAGCGGGTCTATAGACCTCTATAGCGGGTCAATGACCTCTATCGCCGGTCAGTGATCTCAATATCGCGGGTCAATGACCTCTAACGCGTGTCAGTGATCTCTATCACCGGTTAAAGGTCTCAATATCGCGGGTCAATGACCTCTATAGCGTGTCAATGACATCTATCGAGAGTCAAAGACCTCTATCGCGGGTCAATGACCTCTATAGCGAGTCAATGACCTCTATAGAGATCAATGATCTCTATAACGTGTCAATGACCTGTATAGCGGATCAATGATCTCTACAGCGGGTCAATATGACCACTGTAGTGGATCAATGACATCTGTTGCGGGACAATGACCTCTATAGCGGGTCAATGACCTGTATAACGGGTCAATGACTTCTACAGCGAGTCAATGACCTCTATCGCCGGTTAATGATCTCAATATCGCGGGTCAATGACCTGTAACGCGTGTCAATGACCTCTATAGCGTGTCAATGACATCGATCGCGAGACAAAGATCTCTATCGCGGGTCAATGACCTCTATAGCCTGTCAATGACATCTATCGCGAGTCAATGACCTCTATATCGCGGGGTTCGGAAGTGTAGCCGTTCCAAACTAATGTTTTTATCCAAACCTTTGGAATGAAGTACCGAGGTAAAAATTAAAAAAAAACATAATAAATAAATAAATAAATAAAAATAATATATTAGTAAGTTATAACTACTGAAAATAATACTAATCACTAATTATATATTGTCTATAATAATGCCAAGACTACAAACGCAATAACACAATATAAATTAGCATCAATGATACAATATAATCACAACTTATATCGTATTGATAGCTGATACAAGACAGTGAAAGTTAGTTATAAATAACTTTGTGAGCATTTTCAACTTTTGAGCTTTTAAAGACATAAAACAATCCATGATTTTTGACAAGATGAAAGTTAAATAATTTAGAAATATTGTGTTGTACAGAAAACATTGAAATAAATCTATCTAATTTATTCAATCATCTATCTGTTTAATTCTATGTAATTTATTAGTTTATAAATCTAAAATCATTATTATAAATAATATAATTATTATAAATAATATAAGCTTTTCAATGCAAGATTATAGCAAGTAGATGATAATTATACATTATAATAATCAATTATATATAAAAATCTGATAGTCAACATCAATGATATACAAAAATACCAAACATTGTGACAATTAATATCAAAATGTATTAAAATTACAGGAAGGTACCAAAATTAACCCATTAATTAATATCAAAATGTATTAAAA
>JAQIXG010001708.1:0-20582 GCA_034700105.1 Oconnorella tubifera | reverse complement strand
AGAGAGAGAGAGAGAGAGAAAGAGAGAGAGAAAGAGAGAGAGAGAGAGAGAGAGAGAGAGAAAGAGAGTATTAAATTAACAGAGCCTTAAACTTAACCGCTAATTTAAGCGTCTTACTAAAGAATGCAGCAAGTATTGAGCATTATTCTCTACATCTATTTCGATTTCTAATTCCGTAGTTGCGATTTTCAGAAAAAAATCAGCCTCAAAACTCATTACAATATTCTATTCATTTTGTTTTAAAAGTTTTTCGACTCATATTTTGTCCCTAATGCCGAATGTCCCTAATAACAAATACTCCTCTCCCTGTTCACCCCCCTCCCCCCATCTCCCGTGTCACGTAAGCCTGTAGTCATAATAAGTTGCAACAGATCATCATATAAAACGTACTGTGTATAGAACTTCAACAAGGAAGTTCAACTGATGAATCTCTCTCATTATATTTACTGTTGACATTTTAATACCAGTACACTTTTATAATAGTCTGTTTGTTCTGGTAGATATTTATTGGGATTAGTTAAAATTTAGTTTATTAAAATGTCAAGTTATGAAATTTCATATCTGTGATTAATTAATATAGCAATTAAAATAAGCTTGTTAATTATAGCGTGTATATGCAGTATACTTAGGGGTAAAGATTAATCTAAACTTATAAGTTATCTAAACTTAATGAATCTAACTTAATGCTGAATGTTATAAAAAAAATCATTTTTTTAATATTTGTAACTTGTTGCACACAGAGATAACATTATCTAGATTCTGAATTACTGACTGCTCTGCGTTAAGCGTCGTATGTTTTCTCATACTTAGTTTCAGCCGTCCCAATTAACTCTAATATTTTTGTGCTGCTGTGACATACTTATAAAACAAACATACGAAATAACCTATAGACATAAAATATATTATATTAACTAAATAACTAAATTGTTTCTCTCAGGTACACGGTGTCCCAATGATAGCTTCCAGTCCTATAAACCTCCACGACGCGTCCTCCATCAACATACAGTCCATTCCAACCGAGATCCACCAGTACTTCCACCAGGCATCCCTCCATCAATCCTGGAGCGACTACTCCCCCCTTACCTCCAACTCCGATCAGGCTCCCCCCTTCCAACAGCTCCTCAATTCATTCGGTAACGATTCCGATACTGACGACAATAATATTGACGACGATGACGATACTGTAGTCAGTATTGACGAATCGTCGTCGTCGCGTATCGGTCGATCGTCACGAGGGATGGGATCGATCGACGGGGCGCCGCGGAGTCGTTACAATCAGGGGGTGCATCGTTTGAGGGGGACACATCGCGGGGGAGGAGGAGGGTCCAGGGACAGATTTGGGAGTATGAGGGGGGTGTCAAATTTTATCTGTTCCGATGCGTAATTGTCAGGTTTAAAATGATTTCTTTGCATTTATGTGAATTTTAGAGTTTGGGCTATTTTGGTGTAATTTAAAGACAAGAAAATCATTGATTATTATTTTTGATTAGACTACTAACAGATTTTGGAGAGATTTAAATGAAATCTTTTATGGTATCAAATACTCTAAGCTCGATTTCGTTTGCGATCATATGAATTAATGTGAATAAAATATCGCATATATGTATAATTTAAACTTTATTTCTATTTAATCAAATTCTCTTCTACATTTAAGATAGCAATAAATAGCAATAGACTACATTTAAGATAGCATATTCAATTTTATTTATTTCATGCGCTGAATGAATTTCTAGATTTAATAAAAAAAAATTGATAGCATTTCACAATTAAACATTAAAATAACAGTTGCATGGTGTAATAAAATACATATTTTATAATTTTAGAGTCTGCATACTCCTGCATAGTTTAGGTTTTGTAAATGTCACCAGAGTTTTTGCCCGTCTGATCTTGCCATTTTGTGTTGCTGTGAAAATTGTTCTTTGTTTTGTGTCAAATAAATATGTACTTTTATAAATAAGGGGGGAGGGCTGATTTGAAAAAAGTTGGTATAAAAAATTCAGCGATTTGCAGTAAATAGAAATTTCACGTTTGAGCCAAATTCTTACAAAATATGAAAATTTAAAAAATTAAAACTTCTGTTCAGTTTCTATTGATCTCGTGTATACGACAGTTTTTATGATTTTACTATATTTTATGTCAAAATACTTTTATTTGGTCAGTCTGTTTTTACTTTATACTTATTCTTGCCTTTTTGAATTTATTTACAACTTTTCCTATTCAATTAGTGAAGTATAGTTATATTAGAGCTTTCGTAATTATGACGGTAATACAGTAATGCGTTTTATATGCAAATTTTAATTTAAATGCATGATATCAATCATATTTAATGGTATTTAATTAATTAATGATTAATTAGCATTTTTTTCTGCACTTAACACGGCAGTAAGTCAGTTAATATTAATATTTCATTAATCTGCAAGTTGGTGTAGAATTTTAAAAGTGGAAAATCAGAGAATTTGTTACTTCTAGTGTTTTTTAAATTTCACTGCATGCAAATTTTCATATTTATTTTACTGTCTATAAATACACTCTATAAATAAATAAACTTGTACTTTTTGAATTAAAATTTTAGTCAATGCAAGTTCGAAAGAAGAATATATTTACATTCTATTTACATTCAATGCTATATTATCTACTCTATTATTTAAATAAATATGCTGAAAATAAATAAAAATTAAATATTTTAAATAAGTTCAATGAGTCTAAAAAATATAAAGTATATTCTGATAAGAAGCTACTACCCTTCCATCCCGAATATTCTAAATCTATTATAACTTCATTGAATTATCACAATATCATGCATTAGGAATCTAACGGTTATATATAAAATAATAAAGCAATAAAACATTGTTCTGAATTTATACAATGCATTCTGTCAATGATAGAGCATATAAAACCATTTATCATAACAACATTTATCATCCAGCTCTCGTATCAAATATGCATTTAACGAAAAAGTGCAATCCATCAAGTTCTCAATATCGAATTACAACTTAGCAAGGCTTTTAGTTAGGCTTTTATTTCAAGATCCAAATTTTGAATTATTATAACACTGTCCCCCGTGAAATGTTTCTAGTATTTGTTTCATATAATCACTTAAAATAAATATAGGTCACTTTAATATCCTTTAGTTGAAATTTAACGGTTGAGAATTAAAATAAAAGAGGTCGACACTCAGTTCATTTGTATTTATTTATTTATGCCCACTTTCGTCACTCACAAAAGTTTAAAAGTGATTTTTAAAACTTCAGTACATCATTCATTATAATTTCAAATATAAATAGCCGGATCATATTTTAAAAACCGTGCTCAAAAAGTTTGACTATCTGCCCCTGAATTATTTTAAGTCTATGATTTTTTATTAGTAATTTATCAGATTTAAGGTCGAAAACGTTAAAAAATATGAACAAATTTTGAAATAAGTTTTATGGTTTTCAATAAATTTCACTTCAGTCACAAATTATATATTTTAAATTTAGAACCAGCTTAAGCCATTTTCTTATTTATGCGTCTATTCATTCATTTTTTATCTTACATTTAAAGTATAAATCAACCCTTCTAGTCCTCTCCCTCAACCCCTTCACTTCCCCCCACCTCTGTACCCAGCACTCATAGCCAGGCATCCCGATGTAACCGAGAAGCGATCGCTTCCTTTCACCGGGTATCAGTTTCGATTGACGGTCGGTCGTGCCTCGGCCGAGGCGCCAGGCACCTCGACGGCTTCGAAGAGGGATCAATAGCCGCCTGAATGGGGGTCGCGTTTCTCGGTTTTGCGGTCAAATTTATATGGAGAGAATAAATCTGTATCTTTCATCGTCAGCATTGGATTCATATCTGGATAAATATTATTATTATTGAAACAACATGTTTAGAGATTAGAAGATATCACTGTAGAATTGATATACGTTTGTAGTTTGGTATTATAAATATGAATAATTAAATTTCAATATAAGACATTATGTTGTCTGTAATAGTTACACTATAAAGTTATAAGCTAACTTATATACCATATATATTACGCCATTAAATATTTCATTAATATAGGCCTCTAGTATACTATTGATATAATAATATAAAGTATAAAGTATTTATATGCTATATAACACATACATAGAATTTGATTCAAATACGTAACGAATACATTAAAAATAGGCTAAATCAACTTTATCACTTTAAATATACATAAGAAACATATAATATCATGTCAATATACATAATATATATACAGTAAGCCAAGTAAGTAGTATGTTTTTCAAAATGTAACTCAGTAATTTGGATATAATGATTCTTCAAATTAATTTTATATCTTGTTATTCCAGAATTCCAAAAAATATAATAGAAATTATTTATTTGTAAACTGGGCCTAATTAATTGGACAACATCCAGGATATACTTCTTCATAAGAGAGAATTGCAAGAATCGGTTTACTGATAAAGACATTCACACTTTAAGTAAAATTATAAACGCTACACTTATTATACTTTCTTTGAAACCAAAAGACGAATCACAAGAAATACATCTGCTAATAGATTTTATCATAAACCATTTTATTACCAAATTATGATCATTACAGACACATCATATATGAAGAGCATAAAATTTCCACTGAATTATTAAAGTTGTCAACTTCTTTGAAGAGGTCTACAGAATTCAATGCATTTCTGTTCTCAGTCCTAGTCACCAGGGACATATGTCAGACATCACTCACGCCGCACCCTCGTCGTCACTGACCCGTCTTGACCCGGACGCTCTGGTACTTGTCGGTACATAACGAGAGAGACAGGTGGAGCCTCTGGTGGAGCCCTTAAAATGTGCAAGTACAATGATAGGGTTCGAAGGGATGGTAAGCCTCCAGTAAAATTTAAAGTTTGAACATTTTGAGACAGTTTAGTTTAGGATGCATTAATGATTAGCGCCTTATGAACAAAATTGAAGCTGGAATATATATAGTATATTGTAATGAAAGTATTTAAACGAGAAAGGCTTTTAAGAGAAAATTAAGCTTGTTTTTTCAAATAACTTCTATTCATTTTTGGTGTTTAAAATTACTCATTCAATATTATTTATTGATCTTATTATGCTAAATGTTTTGATGAATGGGTCTGGTTAACTTAACATATTTACGTGTTATCGAAGTAGGCGATTCAGTAAATATATTTTTGCTTCCTTCAAATAAAAGCTAACGTTAAGCCACCGAGAACACTGGATGAACTGTTGGTTAAGTCTCGAATGAATTCATTACAATGTTTCACTTCATCTCGCGGATAGATCACAACCTCTATGAGACCAAATAAATACTTTAAATATCCTAGAGTGGATGAACAAAGTTGCCTTGTAGGTCAAAGTATAATTGTACCCTAACAAATGGTAGGCCGAAAAATTATCGCCTAATACATTAACCCGATAATTAAATAAATCAGCTCCGATTATTACATTAATAACTTTATAATCGACTTTAAAATTAGCCATAACCCTAGCTTCAGCTCGAACCGGAATTGAATCCTAACCCAACCCTAAACCTAAACATTTAACTCGGAGCCGATTTGTTGGGTGCTTTTCGACAGGTTGCAATATATGCGGTTAAACAAAAATTAGTAAATATTGTAGAATCTGACACGAGACGACTGTTTCTAACTTTTTGATCCAGTCGTTGTATTAAATTCTGAAATCGATTATTATTTACAACTTTAGCATAATAGACAAAACATCGTAATATTATCAAATATAATTCCGTTAAAAATTATCATTAAAAATTGAAATTTACTCTCACGTATTGTCATTTAATTCATCGAAAAAGTTGAACATAAAAAGTAACAATTAAGATTATAAAAAACATACTATTAGAGAGAAGATAAGAATTATTATTAGAGAGAAGATAAGAATATGGATAGATATCCTGTAGATATTGCCAATCCAATATCTACAGTATGAATTCAAGTCCCAAGTAAAATTCAATTATCTCTCTGCATCCCATTCTAGCAATGACACCCTCGGAGCGAGACGATTCACTCCCATATTGCTTCCAATGCGACTCATAACTGAATTCACAGGATCCTGGCCAGGTGTTGCTTAATCCCCGAGGCGTTGAGATGAACAGACGATCCTCGACCACAAATCAACAATTTCACGCAGCAATAATAAAGACCGGGACTTTAATAGAGAGAGCGAGGTCTGTAATTAGGGTTAGAGCAGAGTGCGAACATTATTGAAGTTAGATGTTGATGAGGATGCAATTGTGATTGTCTCCTGTTAGTTTATATGTTTGGTTTCTTTGTTTTGTTGTTTCATAGAAACTGCAGACGAATGCTCTTTTGCTTGTAGATGACGATTAGCTTTTGTAAATTAATGATGAAAAGATATATGTTACAGGTAAATTTCAAACATAATTATAATAACATTAATTGAAATTAATTATCAAAATCATATTAGGCGTTAACTAAAGCTTACATTAAGTTAATAGTTATGTGAAAATAGCAACTGAATAGTCTGTAAATCACAAAGAAAACAAAACATTAATTAAGTTGTTCAAAGAATATTTTTCTATCCTAATTTTTTATATTTCAATTGGGCGTTTATCGATACCCCCTCTTTATCCCTTAAAATCTTTGAAATTGCCCCCATCGCTCCGCCCATGGCATTTGTTTCTTTCATTTTTCTGAATGCACATCCACGACGTGCGAAAATTGTATGAAAAATCAAAAACTCTTTGTGTTCGTTATCAGGACAGATCTGCACTTGGGTCACTAGGATATGGAGCATTATCAAAGAGGTCCAAGCCTGGAAGAGGATCTAATTAGCTGCTAATTTGGAGGATTATTCGTTTGATGATTTCACTCTGTCAAACAATATCTTTTATTGAATATCTGGCGTTGTGACTTTATATTCACAGAGATGTATTTGTTTTCAGAGCTTCGTGAAAGGGATAGATTGTAATTACAGATAAAAGAGATTAAAAAAAGAATAGTTCTACTGATTAAATTACAATTTAATATAATATTTTACATTAATTTGAATTAAATTCATATAATATTAAACTATTAAACTTGGATATATATGTATATATATATATATATTTCCATTAATTCACATTATAACAAAGTTACACAAACGCAGTGTTATTTTAGTCCTCAAAATCTTTTTAGATTTAGTTTTTATCTCCTCTCATCAAAAATCTTTTTAGTCTTAGTCCTTTTTAATCTTTTTTAGTCTTAAACCAAAAAACCGTGGAAATTGAAAACTGTGTTAATTTACATTGTACACGTAAAATCAATGCCACTTACTATGAAATAAAGTGATCTTATACAATGACACAGTAAGTCTTAACACACACCCTTAACATAAAATGTTTCAACTTCCAATCTACAAAACCTTAAATTTGTGATTCAGTTTTAAAAACACTCTATTATACAAGTTTTTGCATAGTCTATATCTTCTGCCTGTGCTCAATAACCCAGCCACCAAAAATGCTCACTCTACGAATGCCTCTGAAGCAGGAGCTGATATGAGGTCCTCTGCAAGGAGTGTCAAGGATGGATAAGATGACCTGCGTTCTGACCAGTATACCAGTGGACTTGCCTCACCACATTTACCCATCCGATTAAAATTATAAAATATATAAAATACGTCATCACTATCCTGAATAAACAAGACAAAAGAATAAGAACATGTCAGTGTTGCCACTCAAATTTTTTAAATAGATTTCCGTTGTGCTACAACTGGAAACAAAAAATTGTTTTTGGTTGATTGTTAAAAAGAACTATTTGAGACGAAAATATTTTCGTCTCACTATTTTAGTCTTAGTCTCGTTTTCTTAGTCTTAGTCTCGTTTTCTGCTTTTAATTCTTTTTAGTTTTAGTCTTATTTTAGTCTCACATTTCTTTTTAGACTTAGTTTTAGTTTTCGTCGACGAGGCCAATTCTTTCTAGTCTTAGTTTTAGTTTTCGTCAACGAAAATAACACTGCACAAACAGCAGCAGTAAATCAGATAACATAAAATAAACTGATCTAACTGATACTATATTAAAATGATTTAATTAAAATATTATATCGTGGTGTAAAATTCGAATCCGCGACATACAGAATCGAAGACTCTATCCTCTCTAAACGTAGCACATCAATTGCTAATAGAGGAAGATTTAATGTTAGAGCATTCTTTCAGCTGAGATTAAATTCTTGCAAAGTGCACGCGATGGTTTGGCCCCTGATAGCTACATCCGGTTAATTAAGATGTAAAGTTGCTCGATCTTCAATTTTACATTTGGTGGTTAGTTACTTGATAGCTATTTTACATTTAATACGGGGGTATGTGTAGTAATTTGACTGATAGTATATATATACTAGTATAGTCTTGTGTATGTCAAGATAAAAATAACTGTGTTCATTTCAAGTTTCGTTATGTTATATCGTATTTATATGTCATTTTCAGTTTAGATTTGAATGTATATGAACGAAAAATGTAATAGTTTAAAGAGAGGCTGAGATTTTTAGTTAAAATGTCTAAAATTAAATGAGTCATTTTAAGAATGTTGGAATATTGAGCTTATTATATAATTATTCATTTATTTGTTCGTATTAACATGATACAGCGATGCTTATATAGATATTTAGCTTAATTAATAATTAATCTTCTTAACTAGAAAATATCTCATATAAATATAAATTCAAATACCATTAGAAAAGCTTTAAAATATAAAACAAATATAAAGCTGTAAAGTATAAACTGTCGAATATAAAACATTGAATCCGAGATGTTAATGAAATAACCAAGAGAGGGAATTAAGAGCTAGAACAAGATCACAGGTTACCGTTGAGTGCATCAAGGCACTCGTGAATTATTGACGAAGACCACGTGATGAATTGAGCACGTGTCATGAATTGCCGTATGACGCAATCAGCCGTCAATTTTCCGCGTCGTATAGTTACGTCATTCGTTACGTCATGCTGTCAGCGATGCTTACGTAACGCGCATTAACGTAACGCAAGTATAGCGTGACGTTACCCAGTAGCACTTTATACGTACAAACTAAAACAACAATGGTTTGGTTTAGTTACTCGACAATATGGCCCCGACAAATCGACTCCGACTATTAAATCGTAGGATTACGGTTGGGGTTGTGATTCGGGTTAGAGTTAGGATAGAGGTTAGGGTTAGTGTTAAGGTTACGGTTAAGTTTAAGGTTATTTTTGGTTAGGGTTATAATTCGAATTACATTATGGTTTATACTTACGATAAATCATTTTATTACACTTTATCATTTAAATATTAATTTTATTATTTTATACATCAAATTTTTACATTTTTAACCTGGTATCCTTTATAAAAGCTATCCGCATCACCGCATGCAGTACGAATCACGCGAACAGTTCCGGTTGCTGAATGTGCTGCTGCATGCGGATTCGTTGATTGACCCTCGGGACGCTATCCGGGCAATTTAGCTAATGCACTGACGGGCGATCACGGGCCACGTGATTGACACGAGTGGACTACTGTTGACTGTGGAGGGGGAGGGGCTTACTAATGGGGAGGGGGCTTACTAGGGGGTAGGGGCTTACTAACGGGGAGGGGGCTTACTAAGGGGTGGGGGCTTACTAGGGGGGACTTACTCGGGGGGGGGCTACTAAGACGCGGTGGCGACAAGAAATTTTGAAAATGGGAAGTGCTTGAGATAATAGCAAAGATAAATGAAAATATATTTTACAAATTTACTATTATCATTGAGTAATATATGTTTAATAAATTAAAACAAATAGTGCAGATAGAGAGTCTTAATGTACACAAAATAAATGGTATAATTCGGTGACCTAATTTTAATGATTATTAGATAAATATGACCGAATAAAATATCCCTGGATAATAGAAATTTAGGTTAAGGCTAGAGTTAGGGTTAAGGTTAGTTCTAAATGTAACCCAATCGACGAGGAGCTCAATGCTCTCTATAGATCAGTCATTCTACCAATATTTGGACTCTGATGATGCATTGACATAAGGACTTTGTGTGATATCACAAACACTGGACTCAGAGATTCCTTGGGGACAAGAGAGAGGGACTCGCAGGATGGGACTTACTTAGTAGACGAGGGAAATAAGAACTGGAACGTGATGAAAAAAGGAAATATTTGAGTTCTTTTAAGTCGTGTTGGAGATGCGATGACAGCATTCGTTATATTTATGTGATTTGATGAACAGGATGAGTACAGAATACGTGCATTGTGATCAAGAAATTAGTAATATCATAATAATTATTTAATTTGCTAACATTTCTAAACAAAATTATAATATAACTTTTTAACATAACGTAACAAAATTTAGATCATAAAAACTATTTCATTTAGTGACATTTTACAATTTCTCATGAACTCTAAATCAAACCATCTCATTTTCCACTCACCATTCAAACCATATTATTCCTTTACGAATAAATAATAAATTTCTGCAACAAATGTCAGAATCTGACGCTCCGCACTTGACACGGCGCCATCTTGACAGTTAACATGACTCTACGTCATCCCAGCTTCCCTTTGATGTTCTACCCTCCCTCCTCTCCCCTTCCTCCTGCCTCTCCCCTAGTCATTGATCGTCCGCCGCCGGCCGCGTACGCGCGAACAAACGATATAGTCTCGACGACTAAACAGGCGTCAGAGCTTGTTTGTAAATACGAACAACACTCATCTCAGATTTCTAGTCTCTCGGCATGCGGCTTGATTGTCTGTCGAGATTACAGATGTTATGTAAAAAGATAAAGTTATGGGTTGGGTTTTACGTTGGTTATGTATGTGGTTAATACGAATATAGTATCTGGTTTTGAATTATCATATATAGACGTAGACATTATAATGTCTACGTCTTCGACATCGTTCGCATAATAGAGTAATCTAGACGTTAAACGAAACCTTAATCTTAACCTTAACGTAACTGTAGTCTATAGGGTGTAGCAATAGTTAAAAACTCTTATAAATAAACAGTCCCTAAAAATAACAAGTTTGAATTTAATTGCAAGAATCTGATATATAATTTCAAAGAGGTCGACAATATACTGTACCTTGTAAATATATGTTAACTTGGTGAAAAATAAGGGATATTTATTATACTTATTTATTTATTTTACTTTATATGTTTATCGTGTTTATAATTATAAGAGGGCCTTAATTTAGATGATGAAAAAGCTATCATTAATAGATTTTAAACATAAAATTATAACTTCCATTATATTTCATAGCTTTACTCTTATTCCAGAATCATGAAATTTCACTTTTTAATTTTTTTTCTTTTTTAAACGAATCTCAGTGAATGGCGGACATAATATCCATTTCAAACATCAAGCCGCAGACGTTAAGCTTTATAATTATGATTGAATTAGGCTTCAAAGTAGACAATAGTAATTAGGGCGATAATTGCAATTTTACCTTATAATTATGATTTATTGTTGTGATTAACGTGAATAGAAAACGTATAGATACACTAATTTAGTTAATAAATGAAGTATAATGATTATGATATATCAATTGAACTGATTTGTGTTGATATATATATATAACAGTATTTTGTTTGGGATAGGATTAGGGTTACCAGTAAAAACTTTGATGGCAGATGAGGAGAAATCAATTGAGACATCAATCCTCATTTATTATACGGCTAATTTAGCATTTTATTACATTATTTTCACTCTATTTTCAGCTTAAGTATGGTCTAAGTTTATCATTTAAATATTAGTATATAATATCATTCTATTATTACAATTTTTTTATCTATTTAATGATTTTAGTCGAACATTATTATAAAATATTCATATTATGACATATATATTATACATAGTTAAACTAAAAAACTAAAGGTACACCTGAGCAATGATCTCTTGGTATCTAAATCAACGCGTTAACGATACAGATTAACTACACGCAAAGCCAGTCAGTTCACAGAGTATAAAACTTTCCAACAACTTTCATTCTATGCTTTTCTCACATAAACTATGCATTGCAATTGGCCCCATAGTTGCCTTGTATATAATATAATAGAAGAGTTATGACGGGAAAAAGATGAATTGTCGGCGAAAACTAGACAAGACGACTACCATCTAGGCGCCATGCCCGATTAGTTTCTACAACAAGCTTTACTTCTGAAGTTATGATGGGTGCATCTCAAGCTTATTAAATATAGATACTAAAGAAATTCGATTCATGTTTTTAGTAATATACTAAGAGCCTCTAATAATAAGATTATTGTGATAGAAGTTTCGTTGTTTGAAGCTATCTAAAACTATATATAGATGTCATTAAGATTGAAAATCTATTTACGCAAAGATCTTTACATGCCTACATTTTATAAGAATATTCCATGCTGCAGATTTATATCGTGAAAAATTTCCGCATATTTTTACTTTAAGAAATACTAGGTTAAAATCACAAATGAAGCATTTTCTATAGAATATATATATATATACCTCAGTTATTTCTATAATGTTTCGCATCTTGTTAAATTAGTAAGTTGTATTTAACTGCCCGAGGGTGAAAGTCATTTAGGTAAATGTTTAGACAAATGCGCGCAAATACAGCGCACGCAAGCGTTCATCAGCTGCCAGGTGCAGTGTACATTAGAACATCCATTAGTGATAATATAGACATCTGATTCTAACAGGAGTCTTAATAGTACAACGGACCATTGCATGTTCTTACAATAATATCATGTGAATTATAGATGCGGTTTGCAGAAACATTTATTACTTTATCTATGGTAATGTATAAATGCGCATTAAAAATGTGCATAAGTTTTAAAAAAAATTTATTTTGAACAAAATCTCGAATTTTCTCTTATAAACTAGAACACTATAAACTTGAATTTTACTTGAAACAAAATTACTACACGTCTATCATACAGTAATATACAGATTTACAACATTCATAAAACTTTACGACCGTTTCGATATTATTTGATGCGTTTTTAATGCGGTCAGTAATTCGTTTCAATCAACGCAAAACGCGCGAGGTTAACGTTTAGTCTACGGTCAAAGAAAGCGATGAGTTAATTTACAGTAAAACATAAATTTATGATAAATTTAATGATGAATTTTGTCTGAAGTGGAGCGAGCGAAGAAAATGTTATTGGAAATAAAACGATCGAGTATCGACGAATGTAATAAATCATACGAAGTGCTGAAAATTTAGCTGAACATTACATTTATTATTTTATTTTCTAGATGAAAACGTTTTAAACCTGTATATTACTTTATCCCAATAGCTTTGCTATAGATATTTACCACTTACAAGCGAAAATCTTAATAATAAGATGTGAAGTTAATGTAATTTTAACGTCTCTTTTACTGTAGAAGATCGAAGTAAAACGACTATAATGAAACACAAAAAATAATACGCTGTAGTGATAAACTGATTGTTTATACTCTGGGTCAAATATAAAATTTACAAATTAATACAAAAAATAATATAAGTATACTAATTATGTGATTATTTCAGCTTTTGATAAATTTACAAATTTGCAAGTTTGATCATAATTTCGTGTTATTGATGGTTCCATATAAGTACCTATTTTGACATATTTTACTTCACAAAAGTGTTAGAAATTGTAGATATTTGTATTACTTCTAAACATGAGTAATCATGCCATGATTACTTACTGGAATACTTCTGTCAAATTCAATTATTTTCATCATAATTTATTCTGACTCTTGATAAATTGTTATCTAAAGAAACGAAATCCGAGTGCTACAAGTGGTATAGATTTTATCATTAGATAACTTAATAAATAGATAAGACTTCCTTGAATGAAATAAATCACTCTTTTCTTATATTCATATGTTTTATATTAGTTAAACTGTGAAAACCTAAATCTATTTGAGGGCGAGAAAACTTGATTCAGCTAAATCGCGCTCTATAACTTTTTACTACGTAATTATTGAATATTTTAAAATGAGCACAAAGCTATGTGACGTTTATTGAACTCAGTTTGTTTCTAATGTATTTATTAGTATTTAATGTATTTAATTTTTTTATGTAGTTTAAAATACAAAAATTGTGAAATTTATCTATAGGTGGACTTGCAATCTAATCTCATGCACTAAGAATTGTTACAATCACATGAGTGTCAAAGTAAAATGGCATAACATGGCTTTGTTATGCCATCCTGAATACCATGCCATATAGAATGGCATGGTATTCAAAATGGCATGCCATCCTACCACACCAGCAAAACCTCAATGAACCACCTCAGGCTGGTTCATAGATTCTGAATTTTGACTCAGAGTGGTCCTGTCTTTATGGATCACTGGAAAGAATCCAACCACGGTTTGGTTTAATTAGAGACCTGAACTGACATATTTTTTATGACATGTATTTTAACTAATGTTATAATTTGTTTTATTGCGATGTTTATGAATAAGTTAAACTTATTAATAATTTTATACTCATGTTATTCGTTCGGGTAGTCCCTCCCTCCAATATCGTTAAGGTTGGATTATGATTACCTTGGAGAAACTCGTTACATTTTATCTATAGACCATGTAGTTTTACCACGTTATGTTTATTTTTATAAAAACAACAGAAATGCTTTGTTACAAAAAGAAACCATAATGAATGCAAAACAAAGTGACGTTTTTCTAATATTTCTCTCAAAACTAAAACTTCTACTGCCTCAAAACCAAATGAACGTTTTTTTGTTTTTCTCATCAAATTCACATTTCAAGTGTTAATTTTCTTAAATCACTTTCTTTTAGAAAGAAACGAATTTCGTTTCTTTAATACAAAATTTTACCAAGCAACTATTTATTTTTTGCTTTCATTTTCACACTGTCACTGTCCAAATTGTTGTGAGAAATACTGAGTGCATCATATAAATTTGGTCATAGTACTTCCTGTACTTATCAAACATAGTGATGGACAAAAATGTAAGCGAAATTTAAAAATTTCATATATCAGGGTGTGAATGTGTCGTAGTATATATGTATGTTTGTGACATATGCCAGAACACATACATTCTGTATATTGACCCGTAATAACCTTCTAATAAAGGAAGACACAATATAATCAATCACATTGTCTCTAATATAAAACTCTCCCGTTATTTCACAAACGGATGTTGTGACAGCTGCTTGGACCATGTGTAGAACCAGTCCATAAAACTGGCCACAAAAGACGACAAGTAACCCGTCAAAGGTCAGACACCTTAAAATATGACGGGTCAACCCAACTACCGCAGATGCATTTCTACGACTCCACTTCAATTAGGGAAGATGCAAGCCAGAGGACCGATGGGCAAGGCGGGTCTCCTTAAGTGTCATTTTAGTAGCGGGAGGTACTCTCTCGATCAGGGGCTTGCTGAGGGCCGCGACGGGGCGGTAATGGACCCGTATGCGGTCAATGCTTTTACGACCTGCACGCAATCTTACATTAAGACTAAGTCACATGACAGAGCGTTGATCACGTGGTTAACGAGCTGGTTTATTAGTTTTGGATGGAAGAGGGCAAATAGATTTACTAGTCGATCTAAGTAGTGGGAAGTTTGAGAGATATGAAATAAAAGATTGTGAGTAATTTTAATTGACCGAATGTGTACTTGAAGTTTTGATATAAGATTAAACCATCTTGATCTTTATAAGATTAAATATCAGCGAGATCATATTGATAATATAATTTCTTTATACAATACTAATTCCCTATTTATAAACATTACAGATGTGTTAAACATTCTATGACTGAAAAATTCAATATATTACCTATATATTTTTAAGTTATTTGAAATAAAATGAAATTTTCTTTCGCACGTCGTTGCATTTACTGTTAAAAATGTGTCAAATCTTACGAGTCGCTCCCTAAAAGAGCAAAATCATGAAATTGTTAACTCCATACTTTGTTCCCAAGCCTTGTTAATTAGATATCTAGTCGGAATATTTGATGGACACTGCTATGAGATGGATTTATGTAATGAGTGTTCTATGCAGATGAGGTATTAATGAGTGAAGCGATGAAGCAGACTTCATAAGGTGTTTATGATCTGCTCAGAGCCAGATGCTTTCAAATTTCTTTCATCAAGAAACCACTCGGCTATTATTTATGAATTTACAGATTGATATACTGCTCTGGGTTAAATCAAAGTTATTAGGATGTCGAATTGTTCGTACTATCATTAAGGATACTTGTTATATTATAGTTTATTTGCCCGTAAAATTGCAATGTGCAAATGAAAGTAAAAGACATTGAAATGAATGAAAATCAAATGAGATTAGTCTTAATATTATAACTAATTGTTTAACAGTTTTGAATCCTGACGTGTGATTTCCTTGTGGACTTATGTCTATTCGCATAAATAGAAAGCAGATGACGTGTCGACAGATAGAGAGATAGTAATATCATACAAGTCTTTATCGAAGGAAGGAAAATCATTGTTGCTTATTATAAGCATAAGCAGAAACGCGTGCTTCGGCTTTGGTTTCAATAACTATGATTCGAGTTCTTGACGCCTTCTCATATCACTGTTTTAAAACCCGCATACAATAGAGAAGTGGAGAAATATTCGATGATACGCCATTGTAGCAATGATTCAAATACGCGTACAGTACTGGAATTTAAATTCTCTATTCATTTCACAAACATATGAATGTGACATTTTTATAAATTTTATATTATAACACTGGGAATTACGTATAAACCGAAATAGCGTATATGATTACATAATTACTCATTGTATATTGTAAGACGCTTATACCATGCGTACGTAGGCAGATGAAAGAAAATTTATCAGAGATTCGAAACGCATGACACTTCTGAAAATCCATTTCTACACTCAGTCCATACAATTTTTTGCGCTCAGTCAATGTAAAATCTTCTTAAAATTCATTTAGCATAAACATGATCTCTAACGCAGTAGGCCCTATATTTCATGATACAGTCGATCTATAAGCTTCTCTTGTTCCTCTAATTTATCCTGTCACATTTACCCAACTATCCCAAAATCCAAATTTAAAAGCTCATGTGAGAGGGAGGGGTAGGGCTACTAGGCTATGATTACCCAGCACTTCCCTTGGCGTCTGTAGAATGAACGATATTTTCTTCACGAAACACAACTCTGTTAATATTATTCGACTGCTCCAGCTCTCATTGTCGATTTCTGGAAATTCAAAATTGCTCAGCAGATAAACTGATATATCTCAGTTGAACACTTGAACGCAGCAGAAGGGACCAGGCCGTTGATCCGACTGTTTACTTTATCCGTAAACTTTACGTCTGTTTATCTCAATACTAGATCCCCGGTAACTTCTGTAGGATGTAATTCGAGTTTTGACGAGTAAAAATTTCGATTTAGAGAAAGAGAAATACTGGTGTTCTGGTGGGAGTTAGATTTAGCAAGAAATCAAAGGATTTGTTGGATTTCAATTGGAGTGGAGACGGTTAGAAGCGTTGTGATTGGTGGGATGTTTGATGATTATTGTGTCGTTTAGTGGGATGCTAAAATGAACAGAATCTGTTTTTTAGTTTTATAAAAATAATAATAATGCTGTTTAAGTAAATCTAATATGCTGCTAAAATGTTAAAATGTAATTTATATTTAAAATATATTTTTAGTGCAGTCATTCACCATATATATCAAACATTATGCTGAGTATTTTGCGACTCAAATCGACGATGTCTGCTTAGTTTTGACAGAATTTTGTTTTTCTTCGCTATATTAATGTTATTACTCTATAACAACAAGAATAAAAATAAAATTTTATTCAACGTATCATTCAGAAATATATTTTCTCTTAAATCTAAGTTTGATTATGTTTTAACGTTTGTGCGAAGCTGAATTTAAAAATTATACGAGAGATCAACTTTCTTTTCTGAAAAAATACTTCTGATCGAAAAATCAATAGCTGATCAAATTTCTCGACTTTTTTGTTCGATTTTTTGCATGTTCAAAGAACGCTTCTGCAGTTTCCGATCATATAATACTAGAGATTCTATTCAATAGATATTCTATTCAATAATAGATATTTTTTCAATGAATAGAATCGGATTATCGCAGATTTAATAGAAGATATAGGATTATCTGCATGCACAAAAAATAGTCATCCACATCTTGCACATTTTAAGGTGTAGGCAAATTGACAAGGCAACAATTTTCCAACGAATTGTTTTAATTAATTTTTTCTCAGTAGGGTAAGCGAATTAATATTAAAGAACATAAAAGCCTCTAAACGAGGTTTTCAAAATTCTTATCAAATATAGGAGAAAATCTGCCGATTTTTTATAGATAGTGGCAATAATAAGCCAATTTTATATTTATGCCACATTTAAAAAAAATACTAGAATGCTTTCCTAAATATAAATGATAGATTATAAATAATCTTAAATTACTCCAAATTGTAGATCACGCGCACCCCCCCTCCCCCCTCGCGCTATCTACGACTCTAGATGATGTCCATTTATGCCCGATTTAATTTCAGAAAACGTTGTCAAAATTCGCAATGTTTTAAAATGATGTCCCGCGTCAATCAAGTTTCTCTATGGGGACTGGCTATCATTATACGATTCGTTTCAAACAACATTATTCGGCCGAAAGCTTTCGATCTTTAGAAATCTTGGCGAACACGATGTCTTTGACAGCTCGATGAGCCCAGAAGCGAGGATTCGAGAGACGTCTTCATCTAAACTTTGTAGCAAATGCTCATTATATCGCTAGAAATCTTTATACTAGTGTGGAGGGGAGAGGAAGGAGTGGCACAATTTAGTTTTTTAGCTGACGATCTTTTTACTTTAAAAAATGGCCCCGGGATTGTTTAGGTCATAAATAAGCCTAAAATGTGCAAGTATATATTCTTATTGCTTCAGTTGTTTTTAATTAGTGATTATATCATTTTTTGTAATATGTTTAATATAGATTTTATTGAGCATTTTGTGCATAAACAGGACAGCGATGTCATCTAGCGAATCAAAAATAAATATTAATTTGAATCGCCAGATGGCAGCAATATTAAAAAAACAAATATGAAAAACACCAATAAAAACAGTGCTACATTTTTATTTGACTTCATTCATAAAGATGATTAGAATTTGATGATCAAAAGAAAAAGCACGGAATCCATTTTGAATACGAATACATCGATACATTGAAGCAAATACATTCCATTCACAATACTAATTACTTTGAAACAGATACAAAATAAATCACCAGTTATTAAAACAATTAAATTTTTCTCTGAATGCAAGAACTAATCATAGAAATATCACTATACGGACTTTATATATAAGTCACTATATATATGTAACAATTTTCTATTCATAATCTAATTACTGAATTTGGCACTATGATAAGATTTCTGAATGAAAAGCATTATTTAGTAAGTTTAAGCGCTCTCTACATTAACAAAAAATATTTAAAGAAAAGATTGTAGAATCATAGGGGCTCAGGCCCTCTCCCAAATCTCTAGCAGGGACCCTAAAATAAAAATTGCACTCAATAATGTAAAGGGGAAAGGGAACTCATCAATTATTTATATGTTAAAAACATATGGTACCCGCATTATTACAAAAATATCGAAATTTTAGTCGCAAAGGAATAAGGTAGAAATTGAGGAGGGAAATCATGCCCCCACTCCCCCTCTTATATTTTTCTTTTGCTACAGCCTTGTAAAGCAATTTTGAGACTAGATTGATGGATTTTTGTTAATGAATTTTTAATAAGCTTGATTAACAAAAACAATAAATTGTGTTCTTGATAAAATTAAACTAGTTTTTAGCATTAGCACCCCCCCCCCTCTCACCCATTCTGTTGATTACAATCTTATATAGTTACAGAAATTTTAAAATTATAAAGAAATAAAGAAATCGAAGTAGAAATGCACACAAACACAGAAATCAGTTTAAAATATTTATACATTATATGCCAACGTGTTAGTATGTTCAATCATATATTAAATTATATAGAATTTATAATATATTAAAATAATATTATACGTTTCAGAAAAAAATGAAATTACAACTGCTAAATTAAGCCATGAAAATATGTCTTTATTTTCATGGCTATAAGCCATGAAAATAAGTTGAATAAAGTCTAATAAGCAATAATACTATTATCACAACAATCACAGTTTAAAGGGGTCTAAACTTTATTCTCAGGGTTAAGTTTTATGCTAAGGTTGTAATTTTGGTTAGAGTTAAGTTTAGGGTTAAGGTTAGGGTTTAACTTTCATCATAGCGTTGTACCGTTTCAATACACTACACTATATACTGTAATCTCAAAGATTTTCATTTTAACACAAGCAAAAAAAAGGTGTCAGAAATTATTTACAGAAAAAAACATTTTTCAAGTAAACAATAAAAAACTCAAACTGCAAAGGATGCAACAAGCAATTAGTTTTAAAAGTCATCGAGACTCGAACCTTAGATATAAAGATTGATAAGAAAATAAAATAATAAATCTAAACTTTAAAACTGTGACTTCATCGACTAATTATAAAATGCAGAACATTTCAAGACAAACATTACAGAAACACAAAGCTATTATGAAATCACTAAATCAATAGTTTGCTGACATGACTTCTATATGTACCCTTCTCTCAAGCCTTTATATAGATTAAATAAATTATCAATTCAGCTTG
>JAQIXG010001707.1:0-20583 GCA_034700105.1 Oconnorella tubifera | reverse complement strand
AAAGTTATCTATGAGAATTTATCCACCAATTTCTACCCATAACTAACAATAGACTACCAGCTTCCTGAATTATTGTCTCTGAATATTGTATACCTATAGTACTGTTGAGGAGTTGAATAAAATTAAGTAGGTGACCCAGAAACAGTTATGACGTTATAACCTTAGCGATGACGTTTTTGACGTCACTTGCTTTAAATAACACGATAACAATATTCAATTCGTTTCTAGGTCAGACAGAATTGAATCTCGCTACAAAATTAATAATTCGCTCAATAATAATAATAATTCGCTTCAAAACAATCCCGCTCTGTCACCCTAACCCTAACTGTAATCCTAAACCCAATTCTAAATTTAAATATAACTATTTCAACATGCAGGGCGAGTGTTTTAAACTAAGTTTAAAACACTCTAGTTTCAACACACAACGGTTGTGTTTTAAAACAGCAGTGTTTTCAACATATTACAACGGTATTTCTAAAGAAGCCAATTGTTAACAACAATGAGATAATGTAAAATTTAAACGATTTCTTGGTTAGGCTTTTATAACTATTCTTAACACTAAAACTTTCACTGCGCTTTTTAGTGAGCTTCTACACTATATAATTACTCCCCTTTGACAAAGCTTATTTAGTTCAGAAAACTAACGCTTTCTTGATCACCCCCCTGAAAAATATCCTGGCTAATATCCGTAAGTGACATTAATTACGAGTCTAGATCAATAAATTTAATTTTTTATTTAAAAAATAAAAATTTAATTATAAATAGAAATATTTGAACTTATAATATATTCAATTTTAATTTCATGCTAAAATTAAATTAATATTTGTACACTATTATTCACATGAAATATTACTCATTCGGCCAACTTAGAAATATACTTCTATACTTGAAGGTATAGAATTCTGCTTGACAGAAATTCACAGAATCCTGATGTAAATGTTTTCATAGTTGGCGGTCAGTTTGGCAAGTTGGTGGATGCTGATGTGGGCAAGAACTTTCAGTTTCAGGATGGGGGCTAAGTAGGAAGACAAATGCAACCCTCCCCCACCCTGGATTTAAAAAAAGTTAACTTTTTTCAGTGGCGTAGGCCTACATGCCAAATTGTTAATAGCCTAATTATACTGTTCCGCTTCAAAAAATCATCAAAAGTGATAACATTTCTTAGGTTTAACAACCAATGCCGGCAATGTTCCCTCTAATTGTTCCCTCTAAATTTTCTAAAACGTAACAACATCTCTGCGGAAAATTAAATTAAAAAAAATTACGACACTTGCCCGCATAGTAAATTATCTACGCAGAGTGTCTTGTATCAACTGTTTCAGTTGACTGGCAAAGTGGCGCTAACTTACTAGTTTTAACTTGTGAAATAAGAAAATCAAATAAGAAAAGAAGAAAGAATCATTATTATAGTATATACCGCAGCAGTATATAGTAAATTTATCATAAATATATACTTACATTCACAAGATAGCGCCACTGCGCATTACACTGAAAAATTATATTAGTTTTTAAATTTGATCTGTTTATCTCATCAGAATTCATTACCAATTCCGCTATTTGAATCGTTTAAGGAGTGTATTTTCGAAATCGTTCAGACAAAATTATTAAATATCACCCAACACATAGGCTAACTACTAACTTTCATGAATTATCACCAGTGCAGCCAGTACCAACCCTAGGTTAGACTATAGGAATGATACGTCTTGCTGAACTTGACACTACACATGTAGGATAGGATAGGAAAGCGAAGGTAAGCAATCTGTTCTGGTTAGTTGTAATTTATAGCCAACTTTATCATTCGTCTAAAGTTTTAAGTACCAACCGTCTGTGCTCGTTTTAGTCAGCATAATTTTAATAACTTAATAAATAAATAATTATACACTTCTTTCAAGTATAAATTTAACTTTTTAGATCAAAATGTTACTTTAAATTTTTTGCAAAAGATAAAAATGCTTAGCTTCGTTTAAAAAGCAGTGGTTTGATAAGTTTATTGAAACTGATAAATCTATCGGTTTCGATAAACTGATAGATGTATCAGCAGTGCCGTATTTAGACCTGGGGGGCCTGAAGCAATACATTTTTCTTTTTTTAGTCATTACTATATTTTGGACGCTTTCACCACCCACGTAAAGCTTAATATTACATTGGAGGTCAATTTTTTTTTAAATCTCGGGGGGCCCCTTTGGCCGGGGGGGGGGCCCTCAGCACGTTCCAAAAGTGCTTCAAAGTAAACCCGACCCTGCAGTATCAGTGATAATCGTGAGAGCTCGAGACTTCGGCCCTTGAAACGCGCTTTTCGCACATTGGCCAAGCCGTTCAACCGCCCACTTTTTTCAAAAATGTCAAAAAGTTGCAAAGCAGATATTTTGGCGCTCTATCGCCAATAAATAATAATTTACTGAAGCCCTCTCTCGGTACGCCATTGCTTCTCCAGCGTAGGGCTAAGTTAATTTTTTGGGAAAATTTATGCAAAATGCACTGCGTCAGTAGAACAGACAAAAATTTACTTGATTATGCATTGTAATTTGTAATATTTGAATATTTTGGAAATTTAGATCTGCAATCAAGTTATTAATGTATAAAAAGAGATTCAAGTAAGACCAAAAGATCTTTTGTAATCACAAGTAATCACACGTAATTTAAATATAAATTGATCTCCCCCTGATAAAACTGAAATGACGTCCCATTAATAGGCCTATACTGGTTTCTCTAATCCAAAATTTGCGTTGAAATTCTTCCCTCTTTAATATATGCAAAGAAAGAGGGAAGATTTTGAATTGTTATTGAATGCAAAATAGGTAGTTTCAAAATAATTGTGAAAACAAGAATTAATGCAAATGAATAGGGGTCTAGGAAATTTCCCCCCCCCCCCAAATTTTATCAATTTCCCCTCCCCAAATTTCCCCCCCCCCCGTTATATGAAAGTATATCTTGACCTGTTATTTGAAATATTATTTTAAAAAATCATCACTGTAAATGGGTTAGTAATTATTTAACTCTAAATTTGTCGTTTTTGACTCACTCACCCAATCACCCTATAACGCTTCATAATATTTCTCTAAACGTAGATCCCCCCCCCTCTAATTTTGAATTTAAAGATTTTTTCATTTACTAAAACCGAGTTCATGGGCGCCGGCCTTTCAACAAGAGGGGCACTTCTCTCATCCCCTGGGGGAAAGTAAATATTTTTAACTGCTCGGTTTTGCATAGTAAACAAATTTCCACACTTTGACACTGATAATTCACAAAAATTATCACCTTAATATTCACAACAAGACAAAATGAGTCTATAGACTATTGTTCTGAAAAAGTCAAAACGTTTATTACATTATTACATGACAAAGTCCCCCCCCCTCTTCAGCAATGAAAATGTTTTTTGGATACGTGGGGGAAATCGGGGGGAAAAAAGCGGGGGGGAAATTGGTCAAATCTCCGGGGGGGGGGGGAAATTTTGGGGGGAGATTTCCGGCGGGGAAATTTCCTGCTTCCAATGAATAGAACACATTACTATAGAGCCGCTCAAATTAACCAACATTTTACCCAAGATACGCCAACAAAAAAAGTGTCATTGGAGTGTTTGTGGATTGTCCATAGACACTTAAAACAACACTCAAACCACATTTTTCATGATTGAAATAATGCCAATCTATAGTATCTTTCGACAGTACACTGATGTGTCATGCATGAATCAAATTTCATATGAATATCAGTTAATGTAAATTATAACCTAAGTGTAATCAGAATGCAAATCAGATTTTTTTTTAAATCAATTAGCCTACCCATAAACTAATAGGTATTGACAGCAGCCTATCATAAAACAGTTTAAATGTTAAATAAAAATCATATTTAGTTTTATTATCAAAAAAACTTCAATCATCATCAATAACAGATCACAAATATAAATTGTGTACATTTCTAATGAGACGGTAAATGAAAAATTCCAAAATTAACTACATATAACATTCCCATAATATAAAGTATTTTATATATAGGCCTCTCCTCAAAAATGAAGATCAAATATTTAGACAATACACTCAACTAGACTAACATGATCATATTTAATTGTCAGAAAATTTCTTTGACTTTGACACCGCCATGTCAATATAAAATTTCTTTCCCTCTTCAGGGGGAGGCGTAAAACCCAAACCAATATTCTTTTTCTGATTAAAAATAAGATTACGTGCTTTTTCAAACTGGCTTTCAAGAGCAGCATTCATAGTACTTTCCTTACTTTTACCCATCACCATATTTGCAGACCTTCCTCCAGACTTACATGCTGTATCAGTTGCGGAGGATTTCTTAAATCCTCCTAAAAGTCGAAAGAATTTTTGCTGTCTTTCAGGCGCATCAAATATAGCTTCCTTCCACTGTCCAAGATTTGTTTCTTGTTTATTTGGTTCATCAATAATTTTCTCTTCTTGGGCAAATTCTTTCGTGTTTTTAAATTTATCATCTATTTTTGTTGACTTTAGTTTACTGGTTTTCATTTTTTCTATTGTAGGCTTCTTCTTTCCTTCTGCAGGTTCATGCTCATTATTTGTATCTAATGATGAAATTAATTCATTGGTTTTCTGCATTTTCTTTGATTTTTTACATTTAATACCTGATGCTTCTATTGAAATACTACTAATCGATGACTGTGATTTATCTTTCGTTTTATTAGATTTATCACATTGCAAAATTTCACAGTTTTGATCCAATGCCGCCACTTCGACTGCTGTTGCTTTCTTGATTTTTTTTGATATTTTATCATTCACCTTCTTCAACGTAGGCACAGTTTCTATAGGTACCTCAACATTTGCAAAAGTAACTGAAACATTGTCATCAACCTTATCGGGAAAATTATCAACATGCTTTCTTTTTAGTTTTTTTAACCTTCTTTCACTAAATTCTATGTTTTCAGAACTAACATTCTGAGCATTTAAATTTACATCCATATATTTCTTATGCTTTTTATGCTTTTTACTTTTTGCATTGCGTTCATTTTTGACAGGTACATTTTCTTCTGAATTAAGCAAATCTTCATCTTTGGTATTTTCATCCGGTTCTAAAATTGACTTCGCTATTTTCTTACATTTCTTTTTCTTCTTCACAATGGAGTCATCACTAACATTAAATTCTAGTGCAATATGTGATTTTCCATTTGCATTATGTTTTGCAATCGGCATAACCGTAAGAGAATCTCTGCAATGATTTTCTGGAGCACCTGTTATTTTAATGTCATTAACAGTAATACCTTCAGATGATTTCATTTTATTGGGTATGCAATCAGTTGCGGGTAAGTTTAACTGATTTAGATTTGAAATTTGTTCAAGATTTGACTTAGACTTTGAATCTTGGCCACGTCTTTTCTTTTTCTTTATCAAACTCGTATCATTACAGGATGCAGAAACATCAGTCGAATTTAATGTCGCAGATTTCTCTGTTGATAATGAAGCAGCGTTTTCATCGTTGGCCTTTGATATTTTATGACTTTTGTGCTTTTTTACTTTGTGATCCATATCAAGTGATTCTTCTGGCTTCATTGCTGTCCAATAATAAACAATAAATATATAATAAATCATAATTATTATATTAAATTACGAAAATTAACTGTATTCTGAAAAACGGTAGATGCCGGTATAGCTATAATTTGATATATAATTTAAGTCTCATATCAACAATAAACATTTACACAAAAATAACTCATAATTAATCAATTGATAATTAACTTTAACTTCATTGTACTTTTTTCAAAAAATTCTGCATTCATTTACTTAATAACATTTGAAATTTGGTTTATTTTGATTATTTTTCTATTTCTCCACGCGCTATTTATACAGTGTTTACTTTTGCTAAATCAACGATTAGGCCACATTTAATTATTTGCCCTACATTTTTAGCCGAATTGGTTAATTTTACAATTTTAGAATAATCAAGCGCGAGTTTCGGGGAAACTATTGTTAAACAAATAGTTAATTGCATTTTAAATTCTAGAGTTATTTTTATTCTTTTTATTTTTTACAGATAACTGACAGTTCCGCGCCTCTGAACTGTCAGTTATCTGACAACGTACGATGCGTTACAATTACAGAATCCGATACGATATCAACAATTGACTTCCAGGACTAAATTTAAGTCGTTTAATATATAGATTGTGCGGTTTCTAGCTACTACATTGTTTATCAATTTAATCAAACTTTAGATCGCATTTTCTAACCAGGGGCCATTCCGGGTTAGGGTCCAGTCCCTAAACGATACCACGCTCTGGGGGGACGACCGGGGGTCTCACATTTGTGACGATGCTTAATGAAAAGCGAGGCCTTCTCTGCGAATTTCTTAGTATGAATCCCTTTAATCTATTTATTAGTCAATGCACGAAAACTAGGGCCAGCGCTAATGCTAGGTAATGCTAAAATAGTATTATAAAAAATTATTCAATTAAATTATTAAATTTGCAAATTACATTTTTGGAACTTATGAACAAGGATTTTCTTCTTTTCCACTATATTAAAGAGCAATATTTGTTTTGTTATTTGTTTATGTTGTTATTTGTTTATGTTTCAATTTTTCATTTAAAAATTAATATTTTTTAAGTATTATTGTAATTTGTCCGTAAATCATTCAGTTTTTTGATTCCTTGTATATTTTCTATTTGAATTACACCTGAATTGAGTGATCATTACTGTTATAATATTTATCTAGAGTATTAAAATACTAAAATCTATAATTAATTAATAATTAATTAATTAATAATTTATTAATTAAAATATATAAGAACGCGATGTCACTGACTGACAGTGTCATCTACGATGTCATAGTGGTTGGTGGTGGTGTCATTGGATGTGCCACATTGCATCATTTGACACGTAATGGCTACAGTTGTGTGCTTCTGGAGAAAAGTGACACAATTCTGTCACAGTCTAGTTCGGGGAACAGGTTTATTATAAATATTTTTCATTAATTAATTAATTTTAATAGCATTTTTCAATACTATAATAGTACTAGATATTTATTGCAGTTATTTTCGCATATTTTAATTGTACGCGTATTTTATCATCGCATTCTACACTGTTTTAAGGTAATTTGCTTTGTGACAATTTGTCTTTAGGAGAGCCTTTCAAGTTTTTGCAATATTTGCCGTTTAATATGTTTATTTATATAGTGCATTGATTTGCTAAATACATATATCTATCTATCCTAAATATATCTATCTAATATCATAATGTTTCTTAATTCATGCATAGTTGTTGCTAACAATTAATCTGTACATTGATTTGAACTTTAAACTTACCGGCTTGGTTAAATCTTCATGTAGATATTGAAATATTTTGTAGTGGTATTTCACACACTGGTTTCGATGCTGTAGTTGGGTCAATTGAAGCGCAATGTCTGATTGAAAGTCGCTCATTGATGAAGCGCGTTGTATCAGATTATAAAATTCCTATTCGAAGGATTGGTGCTATCATGGTTGCTTGGACGGAAGAGGAAGTATGTTGTTAAGGTATTAAATCACAACAACACCAAAGTTAATTGTTTTATTTATAGTGAGAATATTTTTATCTTATAATTCTTATCCTTGAATACAAATGTAATTAAGACTATATACGGGATGAAAGACATTGTATCAAGTTAGCTAGTGTGACTTGTCAGTGTAGTATATTTTTTCGATGTTGCTGTATGGTTTCAATTTTTATTCTTCTTCTTTGAGAGCATTTTAATTTTAATCTGAGTTATATTTATCAACTTCCATATATAATATTAATTTATATTTATCCAACTTCCAGACTAACTTGCAAAATTGAAACTAAAACGAATGAACATAGACTCAAACATTGTTGTGATGCTATTAGATAATGGCTCGTTAGAGAAGTGGTTAGAGCGCTTGACTCGAACACTACAGGTCCAGTTTCGAATCTCGTAAATATCACTATTTCTCTAACTTGCTCTACCTTTAGTTAGACGATTAAATTGACAGCTACATCTGAGACATCTTTATAACACTGTAATCCATAACGTTAAACTTAATAATGTCAGTTTATTGCTTTCAGTGGCGTAAATTGCCAGAGATTCAGCGGAACGCTATCTCAATGGGTGTTACTGATACTCGACTGTTGTCTAAGAATGAATTGCTTGAGATAGAACCAGCGCTTAATGCATTGGCTTACGGTGCCTTGATCATACCGGGAGAGGCTGTGATTGACTCGTGGTTGCTTCCAGCTAAGTTGGTAGATGATGCTGTACAAAATGGCGCAAAGGTGTTTATAATTTTAATTTTTTTTTTTTTTTTGTTACTCTGTTTCTATTTTTCATAGTTTGTATCTGATTTCCCTTTGCTAAATGGTTTCATCTCTCAGTTGATGGTTTGTCCTCACTGCTTGGGTGGAGCACGTGTGGTCTTTCCTGATACTGAGGGACGTGTGCGACATTGTCCCTTGATATTAACAGACGTTAAACTTTATTAATTGAGTGATATATTGATAGTAATTTTTATTATTTTTCGATTATTTGTGATTTATTTCTTGTTATATATTTGTGTGATTTGCAATCTTTGCCAATTTTTGATAATTGCTTTAATGTATTTACGATTACTAGTAGTAATCTATCGCGTAGTAAGTTTTTCCTTATTTATATCAATAGCACATTATAATTTTATTCATAGTAACAATGCAGTCTATTTATTATTATTAATTGATTTATTATTAAAATAATAATTCAGTCAGTATACATTATAGTATGTTATTAACCATTTAATTGTGAGAGCTCATTTTGTTTACACAATTTTACTCTATCTTCATATTTTTTATTCTTATATTATATATGATATTTTTAACCTTTATTTCTTTACATTTTTTCTTAATATTTTTTATAGTATTTTGATATAAATCTTTCTATTTCAGATAAAAGTCAACTGCACTGTCAAAACTGGTGAACTATCTAATCAAAAGATTTGGACATTAGTGACATCGCAGGGTTCTTTTAACGGACGCGTTGTTATAAATGCAGCCGGTTTGTATGGAGATGAGATTGAAGCCATTTGCAGGATTCCTACTTTTAGGTTTGGTTGTATTTTCTGTTCGCTTATCTTGCCATATTAGTGTGAAAATCTATAGGTTAAATAATACTGAGATAAATGAATATGGTGTGAAAATAAACTTGGAAAAAATGTAATATAGAGCCATTGGAAAATAAATGATAATCATAGTAGTCGGCTGTGTATTAATATTAAAAACGATATGCATATATACTATTTTGTGACCTGTCAAGTTAGCTTCACAAATCAACCCGACTATAACTTTTTAGGGTTAGAGTTGGGGTTGCTTTTCAGGTTAGGTTTGATATTAGGGTTAGAACTGGGATTAGGGTTACGTTTAGTGTTAGTTAGGGTTCCAGTTATTAAATGAATTTATGAATCGTTTTGTCGGATTAATGTATTCGAGGTTGTTTTATCGGGATTCCATTATATAAAAGAAAATATTGTATATTTTCATATATATATATGCATATACTATATATACTGTATATTTTACTAAATGAGTTTAACAAATTGTAGTAATATTGTGATGTAACTTAATACGCTGTATTAGTTAATTTCAATTTCTAAACGTGCATCACAGAATTAAACCAAGGAAAGGAGAGTTTGTAGTGTATGACACTCGCGCGGGAAATCTTATAAATCACATCATACTACCAGTGCCATCTACCCACACTAAAGGAATTATTGTATATCCCTCTGGTGAGACTTTATGTAATCAACATTTTACATAAAACTGAATAAAATGATAGCATAACTAATAGTATTATTGCTGCTCAGCTATGATCTTTCAATTCAAATTATTACTTAATTGTTGCTTTAATTTGAAGTTATATATGCTAAAAATCATGTAGCATAAATATCGCCAAATCAAAGTAATACAATATTGTAAATAGCATTATACGTCATTTAGTAAATGATACATATATTCATTAAGTATAATACTGGAGACTAAACCTTTACATCAAGATTTTTTTCAAGTGTTTTTACTCAGATTTTAACGTTTTTAGTTCTTGTTTTAACAGTTTATGGTAATCTGGTTGTTGGTCCAACTGCAGAGGAATGTAAAGAACGAGAGAATCCAGTCACAACAAAGCTTGTTACCTCAACTCTTATTAAATGCGGGTTGAAAGTGATTCCAAGCTTAGTAAGACACTCTGTTATACGAACGTACGCAGGAATTCGTCCAGCAACAGAAAGCAAGGACTATCATCTTAATGCTTGCATTGAGAGGTAATACAATATAATTTGATACGATATGATATGATTTAGATTGATTGTAATGATTGTCAGTTTATTTTCTAATTGAAAGAAAGTTTTTATTATATTTGGTCAATATTATATATGATCGTCATTGTCTTATCAATGCATGATCGATAGCAGAAAAACTTTAATGTGAGCTTTAAATAGTCGCTATGAATTTCTGATGAACAAGATCTTAGCATTATAGCAACCTGGATTGTTTGTTACCATTAAAAATAATAAATTGCGTTAAATGGATTGTTGTTATTACTATCAATATTATCAAGTAAATGATTATAAAGTGCTTAACTTTATTATTAAGATGACGAAGATTATTACAAGAGAAAAATCATTACCAATATCCTAACAATATTATTGATATTCTGTTCTAACTGAATGTTAGCTATTAACTACTAATATGTTTAATTTTTAATATACTACACAGTGTATTATTTATTTATAATTAACTTATTTTTTAGTAATTCTGAATTTTTATTATTAATTCAATTTCATTCATTTTTGGTTTCTTTGTTGTTACAGATCATGGATAACAATTGCGGGTATTCGTTCAACCGGTTTTTCTTCCTGCCTTGCAATTGCTGCTCGTGTTCATAAATTACTTAAAATTAAGCTCAATTGTAATTCATCCATGATACCTTCCCAAACGGTATCATCTGATGTTCCCATAACAGTGACATCTGGTGGAAAATCAGTGATAATGAATGGGATTCAGTACAGCATCACTCATCCGCTTTCTCAGCTTGGACTTTCCATGCGACACAAACTTTAGTTTAGTAAGATAATGATGACTTGTTTTCAATATTATATCAAGTTTGTATTACGCTAGTTTATTTTCTATTTATAATCTTCATTTTCGTATTTATTACGCTATAATTGTTTTTTAGATAATATCTTAGTGTTTTTATAAACGATGATTTTATTGTTTGATCTTATTATTTTTATAAATGAATTTATGGATGATTGATAATAAACTGGTGCATGCACGAGTGTGTTACTTTTGTAGTTTTTGGAGAATAAAACATTTGGAAGTAATTGACTCTTTTGTTTATTATTACTGTCTATTGAAATTAAACATGTCTGTCTGTCTTGTATTGTATTGAATGATTGTACTAGTTTGCCTACTTTCAGTGAATTACATGGTGTTTACCCTTTTGTTACAATAATGAGCATTTTTAATGTAACAATTTTTGAGTATATATTTGAAAGTTTGATAAGCTACACTTTCATAAGCAAATTCGTAGAATACATTCACATAGTAGTAATATTTAAAAATCGGTTGTATCATGTGGAATTTACGTCAAATAATACTAATAATAATAAAACTAATAATACTAATAATAATAATTTATAATATTTCTATATTATAAATATTTTTAAAATTTATTGTCTACAAGAACAGATTAATGAGAAAGGCATTTAATTTAATAATTATTTGACCCATTCCATTGAATCACCATAAATATTGAAAGAAGTTGATAATATACGTTTAATAACATTTGACTGAATGCAACCTGAGAATGACAAAATACTGCCACATTAAAATGTTGTGGCATTATAAAATGCCACAATTATCTAAATAAATCTATTAATAGTAATGAAAACTTGACATATTATGCTGTTTAATGACATCACATTGTAATGAGCCTACCATTCCAGTCTAATTTAATGGGTCTAGCATCAAAATTTACAAAATTGTCTTTCCAGTGTTGTAAGAGCAAGTTTCGGTTGTCTCTTGTATAATTCTGAAAATGAAGACCATTTTCACGTCGATTAACCACTAGGCAACTATTTATAGTATTCGTGTAGGAATTCAGATTGTTATATAACGTATAAAGATGATTTTTATTGCAAAAATAGATAAACCACATCGTCCACATTGAATCTGCTGTTCCTCTTTTTTCAAACTTTCGATACCATCGAGTATTAATTAAATTACCTACATAAGGACGAAATGATTTGTCCTGACTTTGAATATAATACCACTTTTGAAACTCTTTCCAAACACTAGCACGCGGCGTAAAGCCCCATGATGCCATAAGCTTGTAGAAAAATGCTACTCCTTTCCTGGGTGTTTTTAATGGTGTTCCTGTGGTGGAGGTAATGAGTGTCTCACTTTGTACAGTAAATCCAGCAATACCAGAATATTTCTCATAAAACCGATGAGCAGCTTTGAGCCAGCGATATGCATATGGAGATACACTGATATCATCCTCGAGAAACAGGACTAGTTCCTTAGATGTTCCATCATCCCTTGGTGTCCATGTGTCGATCCATTGTCCATAAATACCAACGTGTTTCTTTTGAATATGAACACGCACTTGTCCAAGTTCCCAATGAAATTCTTTGGCAGTTTGAACGACTTTTTCAGATACATTATTTGTTTCTTTATCTCTGTCTATCCAGATTTCAACTGAACCAGTATCTCCATCCAATTGTAGATCATTCAGCGAATGTAAGAGTTTAGTTAATGATTCCCATCGTTCGAATGTTATGACAATAATCCTTATATCTATATTTTCAAGTGGATATTGACATGGTACACCGGGATTACAATCGACTTCTTTGACAGAATCCTGGTCCGCTAATTTAAGAAATGTCGACTGAGATGAACAGTTTAAAGAATCACACAAAAACACTCGGTTCAAAATAAAATATGCTACTATTGTGCAGCTAAGCATATATATAAATATTTTTCTCTTTGTTGTATGCAATGACATCTTCTGTACTCTGGACAAATGTCACTAATAGAATGAATCTATCACAAATGATGACCAAATTCGGATTTTCAGTCTCCTTTCACCTTTCCCTAGCTATCTGAGAATAATTCCATAGTATAATTTGAATTTACGAATCTAACATAGAGGCCTATACAATTGTCGTTTATAAAGCTAGCATATATAATATTCCAGCTGCATTTAACAATATTTCAAACATGCACGTCAAGTACTAAAGGAATCGTTTACCAAAACTTTGTATTATATGTACTTAGTTTACAGAATTGCATATAAACACTATAATATATTATAAACAGAATTAAAAGTACTCTACTATACCATGTTCAACTAATTAGGCTCTTTCAATTAAAGAAGACGATTGTAAACAACAGTTAAAGTGTCCTAGCTATAAAATTTACCAGTAAATTTCTTGGCACTGGGCTATTCAGAGTTGTCGTTTTTATTAGCCTACTGAAAAATCTTAAGTATACAATTACTGCTATAATATTAGTGTCATTAATTAAGCCTTGTGAGATCGACACATTTCTTCTGAGTAAACACTTAAAAGTTGAATGAATATTATTTATAATCACAAGCAGTAACTTATTCAGGTAGGGCTGGGCAAGGGGGCTAGAGTTACCTAACACCTGTAAGGTACAAATTGGTTTGGTGTGCATTTGGGCGTTGCATGCAGAGTTACACATAGTTTGCATTCAAATAGTCAGAAAAGCTGTATTTCATAAAAAAAGGTTATCTAATAATCTGATGGGGAAAAATTTAGTCTCTCCTCCTAGAAACAATTTGTGTGCGCCCTGATTTAGAGATATTTTTCAAGAAAATATTGATTTATAAAGTTATAAAGTTTTCAGGAATAATATCTGTTCTAAATATATTAGTAGATCTATTACAAGAACAATTTAACAATTGTTTCTAGACAAACTGAATCATTTTGTCAAGAAGTAATTGTTAAAATTGTTTTCGTAATAAATATACTAATATATTATACTCTTACTGCGGTGTAATTCGGAGAAAAGTAAATCAATATTCTCGTTATAAAGTTTATTTGAAGATTTTAATTTACGATATGTCAGCATGCCCTGCTATCAATTAGAGCATGCAGTTATTGGCGTTATTAAAATACCAGGACAAAATTCAAGTATTTCATTTAGATCTATGTTAGGTTGCAAAATTATAATACTTTTAATTACACAATGAAATCTTGCTGTTTATAAGCATAAGTATAAACATTTACATGCTTTGTAAATGTTAGCTTGTTGAAATTGGTCTGTTACTAAAAGACGTTGTTATGCTACCTTTATAAAGGTAAAGTAAACTCTTAGCCAATAGTGTAAAAAATCACTTACTTTAATTTGAAAAAATTATGAATTTACTATACGATGATGTGTTAACAATT
This sequence comes from Oconnorella tubifera, assembly GCA_034700105.1. NCBI lineage: Eukaryota > Metazoa > Annelida > Clitellata > Enchytraeida > Enchytraeidae > Oconnorella > Oconnorella tubifera. Next base: position 6,179 of record JAQIXG010001707.1, on the reverse strand, counting down.
TGAGAAAGCTGAAAAACACTTAGCGTATATCTGGCAATGATTCTATTATTGAAAAAGATCTGTTCTGAATCTCAAACAAGTACACAGAATAAATATTATTTCATAAATTGAAAAAATTAAGTTTAAAAAACATATAATATAAACATATAATATAGCCTACAATAAAGTAATGAATGTTGAATTAGATTCCGAAGATATATTCTATAGAGTAAGCCTACAACTATTTATTAAAATTTCAAAACTAGTTCTAATGTCCTAATTTCAAATAAAATAGTACTTTTATTCTTTATGAAATTATAAAATAGTAAAATAGTTTTATTCTTTATAAAATAGTACGTTTTATTCTATATGCTATCGTTTTTCAGGTCGTCCATTCCAATCTAGTCTATCAAGCTTGTCTTTAAACTTAATAAAATCTTTATTCCAACTTTGCAGTAACAATTTACTATTGTCAATGCCATTACCTGAATAATGAAGGCCCTTTTCACGTCGATTGACCGCTAAGCAACTGTTCATTGTATTCGTATAACTGTTAAGGTTATTGAATATCGTGTAAAGATTTTGTTTATTACAAAAATAAATGAACCACATTGTCCACATTGAATAAGCCGATCCTGATTTTTCAAAGCTTTGATACCATCGTGTCATCACCAGTCCATCGACGTACGGGCGAAATGTCTTGTTGCTACTTTCCTTGTGATAAAATTGTTGAAATTCTTTCCATACGTTTGCTCGCGGTATAAAGCCCCAAGAACCCATTAATTTGTATAAAAATACTATCCCTCGCTTTGGTGGCCTTAATACTCTACTCAAATTATAGCTAGCAACAATAAGTCCTTCGCTTTGTAGGGTAATGCCCGCAATATCCGAATATTTGTCATAAAACCGATGAGCAGCTTTGAGCCAGCGATAGGCATATGGGGATACACTGATATCATCCTCAAGAAATAGGACTAATTCCTTGGATGTTCCATCATCCCTAGGTGTCCATGTGTCGATCCACTGACCATATATACCAACGTGTCTCTTTTGAACATGAACTCGCACTTGTCCATGTTCCCAATGAAATTCTTTGGCAGTTTGGACGACTTTTTCAGATACACTATCAGTTTTCATATCTCTGTCTATCCAGATTTCTATTGAGCCAACATCACCATCCAATTGTAGATCATTCAATGAATTTAAAAGTTTGGCTAATGATTTCCATCTCTCGTATGTTATTACAATGATCCTTATGTCGATATTTTCTAATGGATATTGACATGGTACACCGGGATTACAATCAACTTCTTTGACATAATCATGATGTACAGTAACTGCTGTCGTTAATTTTAAAGGAAATTTCAATTCCAGTATGTCGTACACAAGAAAACGATTGAAAATATACCATCCTAAACTTGTGCTAATCATCGTAAGTGTTACTTTTTTTATCAAGGATAACGACATCTTGTATATGACTTATTATATTATCTGAAATAGTAATTTAGTAATAACATTAATAGTTAAATAACGATTTGTATCGTTTTCAAAAGCAAAATTAACGACGCGTGCATTCTTATCTTTAAATCATATCAATCTAAAAATGTAGCACTGATGCAATAGTTATATTATATTCTAAATTTGTGTATTAATCGATAGCAAATAAAACTAATTATTATCGCAATATAATATGACATTGCTACAGTATATGCCTATACCAGGAAGGCTCGAAGTGAAACTCGATTAAATAGTTTCATGTCCCTAGGGAACTGAAATATGCTATCATATTATTTTTAATACCTACGTGTATATAGGGTTGCCAGTTCGTTGTCTCGGAAATACCGGACACCATTAAGATAGTGGAACATCCTAAAACATCAGTTTAACTTTAGTAGCGCGGCCATGGGGGGGAAGGGTATGGAATTCTAACATTGTAGGTAAAAATGTAAAATTTGTAGTGTTAATGGTGCTAGTTTATGTGATGCCCTCAGTCCAATGACGATTTATTGAAAATTTTGTATATGGAGACTAAAAATAGTGATAACATGAAAAAGGTCAACATCACCTACATTTTGGAAGAAAACCCCCCTTTGAGACATCCTGTCGTCACTACGGTTTAAAATAGTAGTTTAAAAGCTTAAAATAGATTATAATAGTTCACATTGTTAAATTCAAGTCAAGGTTTTCTATTGAGAAATTATTATATAAATGAAATATTTAAAATTATTAGTAAAAATCAAATAGTCAAAAACTTTCAGTGTAATCAGATCGCATTTGTATTCTTAATACAAATTGTAATAAGTATAATTATTCTACATGTCGTCCTATTTTGCTTCGTTATTAAAACCTCTATAGGGGGTCAATGACCTCTATAGCGGGTCAATGACCTCTATGGCGTGTCAATTATCTCTATAGCTGGTCAATGACCTCTAAATTAAAAGTCATTAGTGACTTTTAGCGTAACTTCGAGTTATTCGAGTTTTCAGGAATCAACTCAAAACCCAGTAGTAACAATTTAAAATGGATTAGCCATTTTAAATTGAAAAAGTTTAAATGTACAAAAACGCGTGCATTTAATTAATTAGTTTAAATTAGTTTCTGAATTAAACATATATTTATATATTTAATATATTAATGAAAATAATAATTATATTTTAAAATGAGAGTAAAAAAATAAGAAACGCCCTGTGTAACTACTAATCAGATCGTATTTGTATTGTTAATGATAATATCTTGTCATTATCGTCATTCCGCTTTTGAAGTAGCCACATTTTGTTGTTGTTTTTTTAATTAGGTTATCAATCTTTTTTTGGCCTCCGAGTACACATGATTGCAAAATACTGGGAAATTTTGTAAAAATTATCAAAATTCATATTTTGATCTTCACATAATAGTATATCCATATATATCCAAATCAAACGCATCATTTCCCAGTACAGTCGTCACAAAAGAGTTTTTATCTCTAAACTTACACATTTAACATTGCATAAAAATTTCTTATACCTGCAATGAAAATACCGGACATTTGCATGTCCGGTATTTGGTCTATTTTTATACCAGACATGTGTCTCAAATACCGGACAGTCCGGTATAATACCGGACACCTGGCAACCCTACATGTATAGTGTAGTTAATTAAACAAAAATCTACGTTATATTTAAGCTATCTGACAATGTTGATATGTTGTGGCGTTATTTATGGTAACTTTTTAAAATCGTCCAAAACTAGACATTTGAAAACATTTTACGAAGAAACTATTTTAGGATACATTGTATAATTGTGTACCTATATGCTAATTTGCTTCTATTAAGTTATTCACTTGATCTTTATTTACAGCTTCTATTGTTTAGTGGTATACTCCTTTCCCTGTTACAGCTTAAATTATTAGTCCAAATCATATTATACGAGTATCTACAATTTTGATAATATGCATTCAATGGTACTATAGACACATTGAAGTGCCGAAATGAAATGATAAACAGTATTAGGTCTAGATTTGACAACACAATACAAAGCTACTAGCCGTAAAATATACATTTTATTGTACCAGTATTATTTGTTGAATTTGTAAGCATTTAGGCTATCGTCGCTTTGCTTCAAAAAAGCTAAATACAGTAGCGTGTTATAAACATCTCATGTATATCACATGAGCGTTCATTCAATTTTATACTAAACTTGTTGAAATATCCGGCGTTAACTCGAACTTCTTATAATTGAAAACTGGCGTGTGTGAATAATACCGATACAATGATTTCCATTAATACAAAAACTATTGTTACTACTTATTGTATGTTTCAGTACATCTATCACTGAATCATCAATACAAATTGTATTTCTAATTAATATAGTTAGGCTACAAATGCTAATCATACACAACATTTGATAAAACTTTTTGTATGGGCCCTATAAAACTCATATATTGTTGATGTGAAGGCAACGTGCATAAAAATCAAATCAAGAAAATAAATTAGAAGTATAAATATTTTGTAGGTGGGGACTGGCGCTTCTCTATCTCCATAAAAATTTATATAAACTATAATACATTAGAAATAGTCTTTGATTTAAATGAACTATTTAAATGAATTCCTTGCTACAGCTAATATTACAGACTCTCTCAGGGTCCCCGAGGTTTCCGATTTACGGCTTAAGATCCTTATCCCAAAGGAATAGGCCTATAGTATACGACTTGGGCCTATTTTTATGACACCTGCTACCTACAGCCTAAGGCTGTAGGTAGCTGCTACCTACAGCCTAAGGCTGTAGGTAGCAGGTGTCATAAAGCCTAGTGCTGTAGGTAGCAGGTCTATTATAAATATTTAAAATTAATAAATTCTTATAAAAAATATGCTTTATAGTGTGTCGGCATTAAAAAAATAACTAAAAGATATAAATAGGCCTAATCTTTCTGTATCCCTACAGTGTAGGCCTAGAATTAAATTATTATTATTTGTATAGGTTCGTAAAAACTTCCTCTACCTATAATCATGTTACCCTTTAACACGTTACAAATTAACCCCTCCCATATGGACACGCTATACTCTTAACCGACCTGTAGCACGATAAACAAAATATGTATGATCTCGATACATTATAACTAATTATAATTAAATTGTAAAGGTCTACTAATTAGTCATTAATTATCATAAAAAATACTAGAATGTCCGTCAATTATTTTTTTCATTTGAAGACTCGTTTTGAAAATCTCAAAAATCTCATTTTAATAAAGTGCAATATTTTATGCCTTATTCTAGAGCAAATTGCTCAAAGTGGTTCATCATGAGATGAACCACTATTTTAGTGGTTCATCTGATGATGAACCACTCAAAGTGGTTCATCATGAGATGAACCACTATTTTTTTGAGCAATTTGCTCTATAATAAGGCAGAAAATATTGCACTTTATTAAAATGAGATTTTTGACTTATATGAAACTTATATGAAATGGAAATTAGTAGTAATCATTATTTGTTAAAATCGAAATCCAACAAGTTAGATTACTAAAAATTTCCATTTTATATAAGTTTATAAATTTCTATATAATATAGAAATTTATAAACTTATATGAAATGGAAATTAGTAGTAATCTAATTTGCTGGATTTCGATTTTAACAAATAATGGTTACTACTAATTTCCATTTCCTATAAGTTTATAAATATCTATATAATGCAATAAGCCTAGAGTTTTGAAGATTGTTATTTATAAAGCGCTTGAACTATATATGACAGTTTCTAGAACGAGAGTTTATTACAAATAAAGTAAACGACTTAACGTCGTACGTATTACAGCGAATTGAATCTATTTAATTGAACTCCATATGAAATAAACGATAATAATCTCGATAAGCCTACACGAGATTAATCGATTTACAGCGTAAAATGTTTCTGCTATGAATATTGCAATTTGCTGGACCCATTGCGCGAAAACAATTGATTTCTCGGCAGATCACTAATACGCTATTGATTGCTGAGCTATGCATGCTAGGAATGCATATTTCATGAGATCTCTGGATCGAATCATAATTGCGCAGTATTTGACTTGTCGGCAATGCTTTGCCCCACAGCAGAGTCTCGGTGGGGATAATTATTCACAATTCAATCATATAATATAATATGTCAGATAATAACTGTAAATCACTAGCTGCTTAAAAATCAATTCGATGAAAGACAACACAGCAAGTCATGCTATTACACGATTTAATATAGTGTCAATTAACTTAACAGGAAGTTACTGCGTGATTTAAATCGATCGATGAGGGTGTAAAATATAAATGCAGGGGGGACAGGGAGTAATGAATTACTTGAAAGCAAATATTTGCGGAGGGTCACGAAACACTTTTTCAATAAACTTCCCCCGCGAATCTTTTGTCATTTTTTCGCATATAAGTTTATTATATATATAAATTAATAGACCTATTTCACACGGATGTAAACGTATAATTTCGGGAATGAGGAATATTTTTCCTCGATAATTAATGCAATTGCCCTCTTTTACCCATATTGATTTTAATAATAAATCAATCTAAATATGAAACTAATTTAAAGAGAGCATTTATTTTATTTATGTTCAATTTTTCAATTAAAATTTATGTCCCGGACCGGCGGGCCCTAATATGTTCTCACTGCCCCACACACCCACTCCTTGATCCTGTAAGGCGTTCTATTAATTTTCTCCCCAAGCGCTTCAAAGCACTAGTATACATA
>JAQIXG010001706.1:0-20585 GCA_034700105.1 Oconnorella tubifera | reverse complement strand
AGATCTCCAACAATTACATTAGTTTAACGAGAATAAAATTAAATTAAAAAATGAATACTTTTCTCTATTAATTATCGCAATTAATCCAATCGGTTGCGTAAACTAATAACTTTACAGATTTCTATCGAAATACGAACCTGATCTATTCTGACAACTATAAAATATTCCGTAATCAAAAAATCTACATATGCATCAAAAATCGACGAATCATATACAAATTGCTTTTTCGGGTGTATATCAAAACACCCGCAAATGGCGCAATGCGACAACACAATGTCGTTTTCGTTACAATAGCGGAGACAACTTGATTGCAACGGACAAAATGTAGCGTCTGGACAAAAAGGAAACCCAGAAAAACTATGAAGTAATCACTCTCCCCAAAAACCCAATTCCTCTAACACGATGTTTGGAAAATATTTATATGAAAAAAATTTAAAGATTTCAAAACTAACTAATAAAGAGATGGTCTCTTTCTTACATTCAAAATATTTAACAACTTCCCTTTAATATAAAAGTTTAGATACGCCTCATTCTGTGCGGATAATGCAGCAGATGAGATTGCAATTGCATTTAAACAGATAATATTGCAGACAAAATAATATGTTGTTTACATATTATTATTTACACGGTTAATGTCCTAAATATGATTTATTTTGTATTCGATCAATGTATTTGATTAGAAACGTGATGTTTACAGTTAAAGCTTTTTGGAAATCAAATATTGAAATCAACGGAATCTATAATTGCTTTCATAAATTCTGAAACTGAAAAACATTAACAACATGATAAATAGGATCAAATAAGCGTATTAAAGGCGTATTGCTTTGTATCATTGCAAAGCGTAGAAGGCAAAAAGTTAAAAAATGTGTCGTAACTAAAACTAAAAAATTGTACTGAAAAAGGTAAATTATGCATAAAATTTAAGTAAGCAGAAACTCAAACAAAGAGAAGCAACTTCACAGAAAATGAGGGAATTATATTATATCCAAAAATATTCAAATTCAGTTTCTGTATGAAAAAAAAGAAAATATAAACTTTCATTGGTCGATTAGTATATTAGAAATTTCATATTATCTGCTTTAAATTTCAACACATTCTCTGATTCTATTTTTTAAACTGTTTGAGAATTTGTAACTAACAGTAAAAAATCTATGATTTGTTAATGTTGATGGTTGTTGATGGTAATAATCATGCTACATTGGTAATATCAAATTAACTAATTGTATTAATTTTGTCATCTGTAATTCGAAATATTTATTTCAGTTAATTTCAGTTAATATATTTAAGTTAACTCGAGTTCTTGATCAAAGTAGAGTTCATTGGTGTAAAAAAATATTATTACTAAACGACTACAGTAGTATCCTTTCAGTAAGCTTTTAAAGCTAATTGATTCTATGGTAAATACAGTGGATTCAAGCTTGCCCAGAAACAAAAAACAATCTCATATTAATTCAACGGGATCATCACAAGAGGAAGTATATACTCCCTGTAATTGTTAACTGAACTTTTCCCGCTTACAAGCATTCTATTTGTAGATATCACTAGATTTTTAGAATAAAATATATTATTCTTTACGCAATATTTTTTCTTGGGCCCATCTTTTAAATTAATTTCTTTACTTTAAGTTGCTCAGCTAAAATAAAGAGCCAAAATTAATCAAAAATAATGCATATTTACATTGTAAGAAGATATTCACGCAGCAGTGCTTATTTATTTATTGACGAGAAAGTTATTGTATAACTTTAGTAGTAGGCCCTATATGACATCCCTATAATATAATTTAACACAATTGTTTATAACTCGACATAAAGTATTCTGTTTACAACAGTAATTATTTTATGGCAACTTCCACCAAAGTTTTAAAACAAATGGACTGACAGAGAATTTATGAAAGATGGTATAAAATAAACAAATTAAATAAATAAATAGCATTATTTAATATACGAATAAATAAAATCAACTATTTTCTTTATTTCAGTCCATATCCATTTTAAGTTAACTAAAAAAGATTCATTAAGATTTTTTCCAACGATTCTAGCTCTGATACGTAAGAGTACATTGACATCGAACATTTCTACAATAAGTGTGTCTTCAGTCAAGAATCTTACTACTAAATCTTTTATTAGCGACTGACTGGGAACGAAGCCTGGAAGCATCGTTGCGTCTACAATTAACTCTGACATTCCGTGATGCCATCTTTTCCCCAGCTGCGTTTCCTTTCACGCCTAATGCACGCGAGCAAAAGTCTTTCTTTGGAAATAACAAAAAGCTCAGTAACCGCCTTCGCTTGCAGGACCAAATCTTACATACGAAATCTTGTTAAAGTGTTATTAAAAAATTAATTTATTCCTCGATGTAGATAGCCAATTTACATGTCTAAAATTATGTGCCCTATATAAAATTGTACATTTTCAATTTCGTCAAATTATGTTTACGGCTACGCAAAATTGTAGTTTTAAAAAAGTAAATTAGTACGTATACTTTAAACTTTCATCAATTATCATCTCATAATGCTTTTTGCTACTTTATCATAAGCTTTAAATAGAGTAACTATGTATAGTATACATCATAGTTTCACAGTAAAATATTAAACTCACTAGTGTTATAATTATATTGTAATTATGTATATAAACTTGCCCATCTCTATTTTCAATTTGTGCGCATCTTTGTGTTAATGTGTCATCATTTATTTTAAACTAGCAGAAAAGCAAAAAAAACACAAATGTTTAAATGTGAAAAATCATTTTATTATCAACTATTAACTACAAAGTAAATATCTCCTTATAAAGTACATTTTTCTGTAAAAACAGCATTAGATCCTTCTATCAGATGTTCTTGATCTATCAAGCAGTGGTAGCAGTGGTATCAAAATTCTTTGGTTTTGAAAGAATGTTTTGTTATATTTTCAGTTGTCTAGGTCAGTTCCCTAGGATGAAATTTCATGGAAACAACATGGAATGACAAAATGAACTAATATTTCATCCAATTTGAGTACCATTGATTCAATGGTACCATTGAGAACCCTTGGATCTATCTTAATAGCTTAATTATATCGAGTTACAGATAGACAGACGAACGTAGCCAATTATTATATTAGATATTGCACTTTTTAGTTGAATACTATCATTATTTTTATCCATTACACTACAAAGTATTATTAAGTCTAATATTGGAGATATCTTAAAGTATTGCTTGGTAGCACTCATCGATTTTTATCACTTGTATTACTTGTCTAATCATTAAAAGGGGTTGGGCATTAATGGGTTAAAATATTACAAACTGATTTCATTGTTTTTTTCTAATGATTGATTTATTGTTAAACTTACAGCTTGCTAACCCTATAAGCAACGCCGCATGTAAAACATGCAACATGAACAAAAGTCTCTTGCTCGTGATGCGATTTATCTTTCATTATTTGACCAAGGCGACCATCTCGTTCAATCCTCGTTGGCTCAACTAAGTATTACGTCAATGACGAAGCACAAAGCCTGCAGACAATTGGCCAATCAGTGACCTCATTAAACATCAACAAATAGGGACAAGCCTTACTTCAAGCCATAGAAGTTTAGCCATAGAAGTGTATCGGGACGAAGAGGGGGAATGGGGGGGGGGGGGTATTTTTTCCTGTTGGTTTTTTACAGGAGCAATCGGTCAACTTGTTGCTTGTCAACGTGGCCTGACTTTTCATGTATTAAGAAATTAATTTTCTTTTTGCATATAAAAACATATAAATACATATAAAAACTTTCAATCGTAGATAAGTATTTAAAACAAATCGTTTTAAAGTGTAGCAGAATAGAAATTATGTTTGAACGAGTAATAACAAATAATAATATTAGACATATAGTCAGAAACAACGAAATGTTTCATTGCACAACGATTAGTTAGCTTACGATCACACAATATTCTGATAAATAAAAATTGTTAACTTAACTAAAATTTAAAAGATTTTCAAAATGTCAAACAAAACCTACATTACCTCTATAAAATACAACTTCTTCATTTTTAACAAAAAAAATACAAAAATTACCAAATATTAACCCTAAATATCGAATTAAAGAAGGTAGCGAGTTGAATTCAAGAAGGAACGAGATATTTACGAGGAACAAAAATGTTACCGAACCTGTTCTAAATTCGAACAAATCGCGAAGCCGTGTATCGTATGTTAGCAGCCAGATGTCTAATGACAAGACTGCATACACGTCTTTCAAAGTAACGACTCTTCCGGAAATAGACAATCAATCCGGATCTAGAAATCATTCGAGGGTAATAATTTCAGCGAATGGCAAAGGATGTGCTTATTTCCATGATAGTTACAGAGCACGATAACAGAGAATCATTGCAGCTTGGAAAATGCTTTATAAAACGCACGATTGTAAATTGTAAATTCTCTTAAACAGCTATTTAAGTAACAGAATGGATAAAGATTGTAAATTGAGTTAATCAGTCAGAAGCACAAGTCTTCTGCAGTACTCTAAGGCGCATAAAATTTCATAATTGAGAATTTGTAAAATTTCATTAATTTTTCAAATAAAAATATCAAAAACAACTTCAGAACAATGAAGAAATGACATAAGTAATTATTAAGCTTCCTTGTGATGAGAGTTTCTTCAAACCCTCTTTCGGGGAATATATAATCGAGTAATATAAAGACAAACCATAAATGATAAACTAGCAGTATTGCTTTAAAATTTAACATTATAGATCTAAATCTAGTAAAGGAACATTGAAAGCTATGAATATTACTACGAATTGGAAACGGCTTTTAATTTAATCCAAAGTCAAGATTATTCGTAAGAATGAAATTTTAAATTATTATGATATTAAGAGTTCCTATTAATATAGTATTTTACATCATTGAATGAAGAAATTATTATGAAGAAGTATTATGTAGAGTCAGTTAACACAAATACTTCCTACTCACATCGGATCAGTTGTTTTTATCACTAGTTTGATTCTTATTAACCAGGGATGCCATTTGGGGAGGACAAGGGGACATTTTCCACCCCGTGATTTTAGAAATATTTTTTTCTTACATGTATTTGAGTAAATTTTATGATAATTCCTCTCCCTCCCGCTAGAAAAAGCAAGTTTTAACTAATTGGTGACGTATTAGTATTATTTCTTTTGGAGCAATTGCTTAAAATTCACTTCAATAAATGTTTAGAAAAATTATTTGGCATATAACTTAGAATTTCAAAAGCATTTTTAAAATAGATCCGTTCATATACTGCGTATACACGTAGCTTAAACTTAATATTTAACTAAGGGTATTTAGAATTTAGTAAAATTTATATTGTGTATCATAGTTATAACACAACATAATGCAGTAGAATTGTATCGTAATGTACAGTAGAGTTTTAAAAGTTAAATAAATTACTATTTTTGACGAAAAAGTAACTTAAATAAGAAAAAAGGCCATAACGGATTTTTGGGAACCCCCCCCCCTGCAAAAGCTGAAATGATATCCATGTTATTACCTACCTGATGTTCTTTTCTTCTAGAAAAACATAACAAAAGTTATCACTGTAAGTATTTATCTTCTAACTTAAACAATAAACATGTTTATTTATTGTTAACTGTTACATCCTTCTGCTAATATGGAATGAAAATCTCTATTCTAAAAGTTTCTAAATTTAAGTTTCATATAAACAACAAAGTGTACACTCTATACGATTTCTATCTGGCTAGAGCGTAGGTTTACTAATAATCAACTAATCAATGGGTACTGCAATGTTTCAGAGCTAGCAGAAAACTGCATTCCGGATCTAATAGAAGGATACTAGACAGTCTTTTATAAGGCTGATGCATCGTGTAGCAAAATAACATTGAAAGAATTTAGTTTACCTTAACTGTCCTTTTAGCTCGCTAAATTTAGGACAATATCATTATAGTGTCAGGCACTATGCTGCGAATATAATGCAACTTGGATCAATTAGCTGCAAAATTAAATATATATGAACAATACCGAATAAATTATGCATTGTAAACAATATTTAACTTCAATTCTATTACGCTGGCACATAGTAGCTCTGCAAACAGGATTTTGTATTCAATATTTAAGTTCTATACTTAATAATTATTTATTTATGAGTATACGTTAGCAAGTAACATGCAAGTTACATGTTTATGATTTAAACTCAATTCTGAGTGAATACAGCGTGGTCGGTCAAAGATAATGTTGCCACTGAAAAAGGAAGAAGCTTCAATGGAAAAATAATAGAAAACTCAAATAGTTTAACCCCTATAATCGATTTTAGTTTTATTTTAATTCAAATACAGTTGCATTTGTTTTGGGAACACAAATATATTACAAAAAGTTGTAAAAATATAATACATAAAATTGAAATCAAAATATTCACAAGCTTTATTGTAAGAAATAACTGCAACTTATACATTCTTAGTCGAAATTATAACACCTATGATGCAATGTCTTTACAAAGTGGAGTATAGGCCTATATAATTATAAGTTATATTCTTTAATTCACCAAACAAATGGCAATTATAAATCAAATAACAGCAAAACTAAAAATAATTAGTGAAAGAAACGAAAGAAACAGTGAATAAGTGTCTTTAGTATTTATATTATATTTATTTTGACATGCCAAATAAAATATAATTATAATATTAACACATGAATGAAGGCATACAATATAGCGAGATGCAAAGACATAAATTACCTACAGACAATATAAAATAAAATGTACTACATATACTGCATTTTACTTCTTATTAAACAAAACATACAAAATTCATCCTTTGCATGATTAATTGATGTTAGTTATAATTACTCAAAGTGGCCCACGTGATTAACTAGCTATATCCTGATTAATAGAGAAAGAGGAAAACGACTGCATTCATCATTTTAATAATGATTTATATTAAGACGCGACATTTTCGCATGTTGAACTCTGCTGCAGCCACAAGGCAATAATATATGAAAGTGCACTGGGTGTAGTGCTATAGACCTGGGTTCTTTGTGATAAATCAGTTGAATATGAAATCAGCATAAAGTGAAAAAGACTGAAATTTCACCAGTTTCGTTATATATATATAATATATTTAATTAAATTAATGAACTTTATGAATTATTTTTTAAGCTTCAATTAAAGCATGGCACAGACATTTCAACTGTATTCTGTGTATACTTTGAGGCTTATATAGAAACCGTATATAGACCATAGAATAGAGAACTAATTTACATTAATGAACGCCAACATAAACACAGGTTAGAGTTTAAAATGTGCTGATATATACACAAACAGAAATATTATAAAAACTCGCAAATACTAACAGTGACGAAACCAGGAATCACAGGCGGAGGGCGGGGGATTCCACTCATCGATGAAACAATGATCTCCTTAAGATTACCACTTAATTTTTGGTGACTCTGCATGCATGTTAAGCAAATTGTTTAATTAAATCCTCAGAAGGAGGGAAAGCAGCGCCTTCAACATTATACAAAAGTTTTTGCCTACAATGGGGGATTATAATTTTCATTACCCCTTCATTGGATACGCAACTGAATATTTACAACTTTTCTTAAAATACACCTTTTTTCATTAACATGATAGAAATCACTGAAATGAATGCAACAACATAAAAGCCGAGGCTTACTATAATATTTACAAGATATTGCATTAAAGATGATCTATGACAATAATATACCAGATAGGATATCAATAATGTTATTGATCATGGAAATTAATGTTATTTCTCCTTCCGGAAAAATAGTATGCTTACTGTAAGTATACATCGCTGACCTGATTTCATAAAATGTTGTTGGAGTGAATTATTTATTGGATGCAGGTGGCGTAGTGAATTCCAAAGAAGAATTTGATTGTGAATGCACATTAATTAATTAAATCAAAAATTGAAGTAAACTTGGAGTAATTCTCATGAATCTGATATAATGAGCCTAGGGCAAGTGTATACAGTCTATGACCCTATGCAATCATTTTATTGTCAAATATAAATTATCTAGGATACTTATTATAGTAAATTCTGAGCACAATTTTGTAACCAACTGATAATTTTTTTGATATTGAAGAATATCTGTTGTTAAACAATAAAGCTTAAGAAATTTATCTCAAATTGTTCCTATTACGTCGAAAGCATACTATAGTGATTCGAATTAAAAAGAAAGTGGGAACATTTGAACTTTAAGAAAGTAAAACGCGTAAATACGAAGCAACTAGAATCTGCATCGAGTATATATTGCGGATTCGTGGTAGATCATAATACACTCAATAATGTTTCAATTAGTACATTGTATAATTACTAGTCGGAACTTAATAAGCTGGATTTAGCATAAATCTGTACGATCATAAAAGATCAATCTATACAAACTGAAAATTTTATAATTGTGAAAAAAGTAGTTTAAAAAATGGCCTCAAAGTCCTATAGTGATTGCAAAAGAACACCAAAAACGTTGTCACATTCACTAGATGGCACTATTTAAAATATTGTAAATATTGCTAAGATAGAGACTGTTGAAACTGGCGAGTGACTTTGAGACTGTTTATATTATTACGGTTAAATTTGTAAAAATTAAAAGTATATTGTGCGCTTGTATCGTGCCAGAGCTACATATATACCAGATTTTAAATTACATTCGAATTGATATTAAATATTTTATTTAAATATTATTAGATAAAAAATATATGTCATTGTAATTAATTTATATCATCATATCAACTTGTTCTTATAACGTTCACTTGATTTTAGTAAATAATTATAGTTAGGCCTAGCATTTAATTGCTATAAAATATAAGTGAAACTATTCAATAAAGACAAGTTAGATAAATGATTGCAAGACAAGACCTGAAATAAGTAATCAAGTTGATAGTACAAAATGCAATAATTTTGACATTTTGAATGTTTCACTAATTTTGCATGTTGACTAGCTTTGTGCCAAATGGCCATTTTGAGGTATCAGAGCATCTTATAATCTTAATAAAATTAAATAACATTTCATTATGTCAAACAACAAAACAAACCATTTATAGTACAAATTTCCTTCTTTATCAATCAATGAAAACGAATAGAAAACGAATTCTCATTTAAAGTTGAAGCACTGTCCGAGTACAATCTAAAATATTCATGCAGTCATCAACGCAGAACCAAATGTCTGAAATTATCTCAAATAATATCACGTTTCTAAAACTGATTGTTTGATTGTACTAGCAAGTTATAGAATCAGCAAAAAACTGGAAGACGCTTTTTAAATCTCAATCTCTATGGTACAAACGATATGTGCAATACAAACATCATGAAATGATTCGCAGCAAAGAGTGCAAAAACACGAATTATAATAATATAATAATTATAATAATACGTTACTACATAAATAATCTCTCGATTCGACTAAAATACGAACATCGAACAAATTCGTTTTTCGACAAGAAAATGTTACGAATAATGAAATTAAGCGAATAATGCAACATCATTAGCATCATTGATGCGTTACAATAGAAGTCAGTTTCCCTTCGCTACTACAATGACAATGTGGCATCACTCAGACACTAAGAGCTGGGGATCCACACTTTGGATGATCATGGCAAATGTTATCACACAATTTATCTACAGATTGTCCATCTACGATAATTTGACTACATAAATTTTGGTCTACCGACATTTTGTCTTTAACAACATTAGACCTAGCGTTAGAAATAAGCTAAAGTTCGGGATTAAAGTTAGACTGAGGGTAGACCAAATGTTGAAAGGCCAAATGTTTGTAGACAAAGTATCATAGACTAAAAGTCTGCACTGATTTTTGATAAAACCATGACAAATGTGATAAAAAAAGTAATTATACAACAGAACATAAGTAATAAGACAGAACCGAGTAAAATATGCATACAGAATACATACAATATTTATTTCCTAACGAGCATTGTCAAATGCGAATTACGTATCCAACACTGAGCATTCGAGTCTAACCACCCTAATCACGATTTACGTGATTCAATTCGTAGTCAAAAAACAAACTGACGAGTTTTCAATTTATTCTATCAAAATTTGAACCCGTGGTATTATGTTAAAGATTAAAATATCAATGCGATATCATAACAATATACAATGTTACATGATTCTTAAAGTAAAATGTTATTGAATGTGTCTTGAACAAGAGACCATAATTGGTAGACAGAGTCTTTTAAGATAAAAGGACTTAAGATGTTACATATTCTTATGTTTAAGAATATGTAATTAAATATATAGTATTTTATAAGAATAACAACGATAATCAAAGTAACTTCATATTATATGCACAGTTTATCTCTCGTTAAGCAGTTCACCGATGAATCAAAATTTTGAACCAAATCCAAAATGACACAAGTTCACACAACTAATATGTTATTAATTCATGAAAACAATGCAGTTGTAAATAACATTTAACAATAATAATAATCTATTCAATATTTTGAAACTAAAATTTCAGCTGTAGATTTCAATCTACATCACGATGATATATAAATCAACTGATTTGTCAATTTGTTCATCTTTAAGGATACACCTTATTCATGAAACTAAACATTCCAGGTAATGAATGATACAATACCTAAGATAGAATCATTTTTGTTGCAGTTATCACGTCTTATTTGAGCAGTTTGTGCTCTTTAAAAGGCACAAAATGCTAGATTCAAGATGCAATGTTTAGCCTTTCAAAATAAACTAAACATAGTCTATCAAAACGGTAATTAGTTGAATGTTCTATTATCTACCAGCTAATCCGATTACCTTTAAACTGGATACATCTTGAGCATAAAATCTATATATAAATTATGCAAAATTTTATCAATCTTTTAATAACCAATATCGATACTATAACTGAACCCATTCCATAACAATTAATGCTTTAACTGTTCAACATACGATCCACAAATACTTATTGAAATGTAACTATTAGCATGAAACCAATTAAAACCATTTACTTGGACAAAAAATTCTTTTAAAATCAATCAAAATTTCTCTTTACCATAAATAGGAGTCACCATTATAGCCCAGCATACATTTAAAGTTAAATTTCTTTAAAGTTTAGCTTCACATCTAAAGATCATTAAAGAAACACAAAATAATGTCAAATTAAAGAACTTGCTGTACTAGGGTAATAAGAATTAAAAAGACCAATACATGGCATTGTGCTGTGTGTGTACCTATCATAACAGCCCATATGAATACCTTAATATATGATAAAGATAAGGTGCACCAAATATTTCGATCTACACAAAACAATACAAATGTAATACAGCACAATATAAAAAAATTAGTATACGCTAATATATATCTAATTGAATCTATCAATTAGATTCAATTAAAGAAATTTACTGTATTTGCATTATATAACCAATATGACTTTATTTCATGACTTTGGGTCTTATTTTGATCTTTGATCCAAAAATACTTGATCTATATTTTATTAAATCTGCATTAAAGCATTTAACCTCTCTTTCTCTTACAGACACAAACGAAATACTAAATTAAATGTCAATTAAAATTATCTTCGATTGATTAGCAAAAGAGATAATACTACATATAAGTGTACATAAATACAATGAGATAATTCTTGATGCAACATTTACTGGCCTCAGATATCTGCATGATATTGCATATTATTAGAAATGCAATTCGTCTCCCACATCACAATAATGCTTATCTTAGCATAAATTTATCATTTGCTTAATATTCAAAAGTATATTACTCAAATTTACAAATTTCTGCCATTTCTGCAATTTGAGTACATCATATACAGGATTATCTTTACTATTATTATAAAGGATTTTACAAACGTACATTGTTGTAAGATTTTATACGCATTAAGTATTTTCAGTATTCAGAATATTACTGTAAATTCCGATATTTTGTGCTTTGTAAATTCGATATATTTGGAAGTGTCAAAGCAAAAACAACCTTTCCATCAAAGTAAGAACTTTACTCTACATCCACTACTGTTCTGATTTGACTTTTTAATACATTTATCTTCTCTCCAATTCTTTAGCTTAACTTTTGTTTAAATTAAAGTCCACCGGCAAAAGTGAAAAAATTGAATTTTTTTCAGTATATCGATGTCTGAGACACATTTCTATTAGTCATTGGAGATATCGTGATAATTCTTCTACAGACTTTTGGTTTAAGACACTACGTCTATTAAACGTTGACTTATGAGTAGTTTTGGCTTAAACGTTAATTAAAACTCAAATTAAATTTAAACTAGTGATAGAGTACTGAACATATGATTTTTATGGTTTAGATTTTCGATGAATATATGGACTGGTTTTGGTGGCTCATTGTCAAATTTCTGTCATCGTCTAAATTCTGTCAGAATCTTTCTGTTTCCGGTTTTAGCAGAATGCATCATATATGATATAATGGTTCAACTGTTGATTTCATTGGTTTGTTTCATTCTTCTATATATTAAGGTTAAGATTAAGGTATATTTAACGTCTGGATTATCGTAATATATGCATGATGCGTCAGACGTAGCTATTTAAGCGTCTTACTAAAGGGTGCAGCAAGTTTATCTTATTTCTTTATAGATATATTTTATATTTCTCCCCAGAATCCATCAGTCTATCCTCCGCCATACGTCCCTTTTTTCTATTGGCTGATTCAAATTCCTCCCCTCCAATCGCGTCACTCAATTCCACCCTTACCTGCGACTACTATAACCCCCCCGAATGTTCCCTCGATCCCTACGTCTACTGACATTAGGTCTACCAACTGTTAATAAATCGCAACATTAGGGTTAGTATTAGGTTTAAGGTTAGGATTAAGTCCATGGTTAAGGTTGTGGCTTGGGTTATAATTATTTTAAGGACTGCAGCTAGGGTAGATCAAATGTCGGTAGACCAAATGTCGGCAGACCAAATGTCGGTAGATCAAATGTCGGTAGACCAAATGTCGGTAGACCAAATGTCGGTAGATCAAATGTCGGTAGACCAAATGTCGGTAGACCAAATGTCGGTAGACCAAATGTCGGTAGGCCAAATGTCGGTAGGCCAAATGTCTGTTGAAGTAGTGTAATCGACCAAAAGTCTGCATACGAATTAACTCGCGGAACCATTATTGGCATTAAGTATATGCATATTTTCTTGACTGGACATAATCGAACATATTTTGTCAAATGGATAGGAGACAATGTCCACACAGTTACACTGTACTACGCCTGCAACATTGTAATCTCTAGGCTAATATATACTCGACAGCATAATACACAAAACAGAAAGTAGCAAGTGATTATATATCGACATAGATGTTGTATTGCTTGTTAATGCTTCATTACCCGCTATAGAAGAAGCGATAAATACAAGAGAACTTACGAAACTTTCTATGCACTAAACTATACAAAACAATAATAACAACTACGATAAATGAAATTAAGTTCACCATCGTCATACAAACGCTGATCTGTCACAGAAAGTATAAGGAGAAATCATAATGACATCGTTTCATTCACTTAAAATACTTCATGCAATAATTAATGCTCTAAAGAAATTGAAATATATATTTCAAAGTGATCATTCTATTCAAAACTGGTTTGTGGCAACCTTCCACATATGAACATTATCTTGATTTCTAAGAGCATCGATTTACTATTAAATTATCCCAAAGCCTCAGCAATAATTAGTAAGCAGGAATGACAGTAAATTGAAAAAATCTGAGAACTGAGAAGAACTTCAATATTGAAAAGAATAGTATGCCTTTACATAAGCATAAGCATCTGCCATTTAATATTTAGGTAATGAACCAATAAGGAAATAATACCTATCCAATGATAAATTAATTAAAAATATAAAATTTCTCTTAGATAACTCGATAAACAATGTTTTAGAATATATTATGAACTGCCTATCTTGATAAATGCAAATTGGATTATTGCATACTGTCAATTTTCTTTCTGAATATTTTTATCAACATTTGTAATTAGCAGCTTGATAAGTTACAAGCAATATTAAAAGAAGCAACTTGAAAAGTAGTAATTTTCATTCTAAAATTACACAGCAGTCATCGCTTGAATTCTAATCTAGATACAGCAGTCTAGTATATTCCACCCAGTAAACAACAATTTCCATTCCTTACAAATTCCACTGGAAAAAACTCTGATCCAAATCAGCATGATGATATCAATGACAACACTCCGCTTGTTCCATTTTAAAAGACCTCAAAATGTTCAACAGCAACATCCCAAAATGCTACCAAAGAATTTAAACTACGATAAACCCCCTGCAACCATCGAGGTACCACTCTTTGGAGAACTGAATAGAAATGGCAAGACGAATACATTCGAATAATACGACAAATAATTCTATTGAAAGACTGTGTAAATAAGCACTCGCGAATACGTCCAGCAGCGACACTACGTATTAATCACGCTACCGAGATTCAAACAACGCCTTTGTTTTCTTTCTACACTCCGCTGACTGTGACCCCGTTCGTGACTTAGTCTGCTTCTTGCCCCCGAATAAACCCCGAATCAACCCCGGACTTGGTGCCGTGCTCCGCGATGCCTCAACGGGGTAATCCGCCGATGCGCTTAAATCATCCGGTGTCAGTTCCCCCCACGCTGACACGTGACAGATAGTTCTATTCGGAACCGGCACGACCCAACTGCGCGTTACTTCGTTATCGAACCAATCCGCGGTTTTTGATTGGTCAGATTTTGACACGGTAACGACCAATCGCGTTTTGTCTGAGTCTAGAGAGTTAAGAGAGCGTCGATGCTGTCGTGAATTAATGGTCGGAGGGGGGGAAGATGATTGCAAGGAGGGTAGGGTACAGCGAGTCTCTAGATCAGCCTAAAATGAATACTAAAACATTTCAATACATAAAATGTTAAAAATTCATTGTTAAATAGTTAACACAACAGATTTCTAATTAATATTACGATTGCTACATACAGTGACGCAATTATAAGAATACAATTAATATATACTCTTATAATAAAGCATTTAATTTAGTTATTTATTATACTATGCAATATAATAAATCATTAAATTAAATATAAAATCGGAGTAGTCAATTTATTTTAAAATCACTTATAAAATTTAAGCTATAAATACAACATCTATGTCATGAAGGCTGTAAATTAAAGTGACATAATTTTCTCTATAAATATCAGACCTCGTTTAATTAAAAGCATTTTTACATTTATTGTAAGAAATTAATCATGATTAAATAATCATTTTTAGATTTATTGTATGCTTAATATTAGCGTATAAAGACAATAATATCATATGGAAATCCACAGAAATAACAACTTCGAAATTAATCAATGCATTTAAACCAATTAATTAGATGTCCAGTTAATTTTCAATGCATCAATATATTCTAAAATAAAATCTAAAGAAGACCAAGCCACAGTAGACTCAAAAAGTCAAAATACAGAAAAGAATAATAATAATAAGACACTGAATACCCAGCAGAAAATCTGTAAAGTTCATTGCACTAGCAAAACAGCCCTAGATTCTGAGAAGCAGACAGCACACTCAGACAAAAGTCTGTGTCTACACAACAGATTAATATCCACTCTCAGTACAAGGTGACAACGGTTTGCAAATATTGAAGATTAAGAACACGACCGGATACAGTAAAGTAATTACTGAAAGATTAACTGTGGTCTTAGCAAAGGATCATTACATATTAAAAGAATTGGGAATATTACAAGCGATCTTGCACGTATACAAAAAATTGCTATCAAACAAGTAAATCAAAATTAAATTATCTATCTCTATAGTTAGCTAGGTTTGCATTTTTCTGACTATAACGCTAAGATCATGAACCAGTTTGACTCAGTTTATTAGATAAAGAATCGAGTCATAATGTATTGTAAATATTGACTGCATAGAATTGTATGTAACAATAGAATGGGATTGTCTATAGAATTCAATAGACTCATGTATACAAAAAAATCCCCCCCCAAAAAAAACATGGAGGGAAGGGGCTTGACTGGTCCTGGACTTAGACAGCCCTCAGGCCAGCGGGCAGTTTAGTGGGGCAAAAAAAATCTAGGGCCGCTACTTTGATTTAAAAATATGTTTTCTTGTTGACACTGAGGCCTAGACATATCAAACTATTTTTGTCATGGTCATTTTTGATGGGTTACAACTAGTTAAAAATAAAAACTCACAAACACATAAAATCATGACGCATTAAGCTTATACATAAAGAAAGATTCCAATTGTACTACTAGATATAGTTTTTTCCCCATTTATAATATAACATCAACAAAATTAGAATATATGAATGCAAAGCATGCAATGATAAAAACGCTCAGAGGCTTAACTAGGGTCATCGACGGAACGAGCACGAGACAGCGAAATGTAAAACAACAGAAAAAAATGATTATTGAATTCCCTTGGCTCAAAAACTATCGTTAGACCGATTGTGTGTCTTTGAATAAGTAAAACCAAAGTTGGAAAACATAAAAGTAACTCGCTGAAACTAAATAATTGGCATAGTTTAAATACTCAACAGAGTAAACTAAAAGAGTGCATTATTTGCAAATGATCCAAAAATCGGCAAAATTTGGAATAAATAAAATGTAGAAACTTTAGCATTTCAAAATTTAAAAATATGCAAGTTCTTTACTTGGCCTTTAAAAAGGGCAGTATAAAAATTCATTTCTTGCTTATTATTAACTAGTTAGACGGCCATTCAACTCACTCAATATAAATAATAATTCAATTAGACTTAATCATTATTTAACTATTTATGGTTATTTATCTTTATGCTATCTGCAATTGCATATTATAATCGATAAGTGAATATTACAATTATCAAACTTGTTAGTAAATTAATGCGTATTAAATTCAATTTAAATTCAATTTCTGAGTACAATTTAATAAGTATATTAATAATAGACGTGATAAAAACACTTCAAATAAATTACAATTATTAAACATCATACACACAATGAACTTAAACAAGCAAACATAATTCCATAAATAAAAATTGCAACGCAATAATGTCATCATTTCTTGCAACAACCATAACGCTGTAAAGAAATACTACACTGTATTAAGTTATAAAATACATAAATTGTTATCTTGCCCTTTCCAAAATTGGACTGTTTTAAGCGATTTTTAAATTTTTCACAATATACTATTTTTCTGAAAATATGTGGATTAACCATAACCTTCGATAAGTTGAAATGATCTCGTTTTTTACTTTCAAGGAAATTGAGTGCATCATTATTATTCTCAAGTAATATTTTGAGAAAAATATCTCATCTTTGTTCCTTACAATGTATAAATTTAATAAAGGCAAGTTTTACAAACAAGAAGAGCTACTAAATGAAGCTTCCATACTAAAGCATACAGCAAGATAATAAAATATCTCGCCCGAGGCAATCGAACTACCATTCGCCAACAAATCATGTCTACACGCATACTTCAACCAAAAAGATCTGTGCTCATCTCCAATTCAATAATTAAACAAACTTATTACATGTCAAGGCTCATTAGAAAAGTGATTAGAGTGCGGGATTCGAAATCGATAGGTCAAAGTTCGATTCCCAGTTGCTCACTTTTTCTCTAACTAGCTGCTCCCTTTACTAAGACGATCAAATTCACAGCTATGTCTTAAACATCGTTAGAATAATCCAGATATTAAACGTAACTTTAACCCTTAACCCTTAACGTATTTCTCGTATTTCTCGATAAAATATTAAAATTACTAAAAATTATCTACAAGTAAACAAATGAACAACTTACGATAAGTTTTCTTTTGTCATGCGACGCATCATCCATCTCGCTAGCTTCTACATCCGTACTACACGTCATCACAGAATGTCGATCACACGTCACGCTGCCCGTCGCGTCCCAGTCAAACCTCTGCGTCACCAGCAGACAATTCCGCAACCTAACATTACCCGCGCACTGCGTCCCCTTGTTCGCATCTGCATCGCACGAATGCGCGGCACCGGATCTCAACGTCCTGCATCGTTCGCAGCAGCAGATCGGCACAGGCGGACACCGCGACGTTATCTCACGTGATCCTTTCGCGTCGTGAGGCTCAAAGTTACAGTCGATCGGATGAACGGAAGGATTGGCAAAACTTTTAGTTCTGTGTTCGGATTCCTTCGAGCAAGGTTCGCCTCGTGGGCAGGGGACATGGAGCGACATGGGACAGCGACACTGAGGGAAGTCGAGGGTTTGATGTCGACGAGGTGACTCGTTGTGAGATGACTCCGAGTCAGAATCGAGACAGCGAGTCATCCAGTGTAGGAGTTTGCAAGGGGTGGACATTGTGTTGGGACTCATGCATTATGGTAGATCTGTCTGGATGAAAAGTTACCGGAGACTGTTAGATATTTAGCTCTGAATTTGGTTGTAATATTGCAGAGTTATAATTTATTGACTCCTGATTTTAATGTTGGATGAAATGAACAAGTATTGCCTATAATAAGATAAAAGAAACAACTATTTACTTAATTAATGTATTTAATTACGGTGATATAAATCTCCAGATTAACAGCAATAAATCATTACTCAGAGAATAACAAGTGTAAAAATATATATAAATCGATCATTTTGCTATTAATTAATGCAGCCAGTTCAATCATGTTGCATATTGATCATTTGTTATGAATGCCTCATAATTTATTAAGCAGATTTCATAAATAAGTTTTAAAATAAAACATTCGCATTAAAAGATGATGAGAAAAATATTTATATCCGAGACAAAAAGATACTAATTAGATGCAACTTAAAAACAAAATGGATACAAAAAGGTATCATTACTATCAATCTTTACGCAAAAACAAAACACTTATTTATTTTTATACAACTCTTAATACATTTTAATCAATAATATATCCATGATATATATAAGAGGTATATTAATATTTTAACTTTATATACTTTGTTCATAAACAGATACAATATAAAAGAAATAATAAATAATTTTTTATATTTTAAGATATAATAAAAACATTGAGACGAGCATTGTAACAAGCATTCTAGACCAGTACTCGATAGTAGATAAATTACAATTATTGAAAGTCTTAGTCTAAAGGAATGCCTATAGTCTAGACAGGCAAAATTGCATTAATTTACAAGCAGTAAACAGCTTGTATTATATATCAGATTATTACAGTAACTGCAGTGTTCGCTATACCTATAATTAGCATTCATTAAACTTCAATAAATTTGATTACTGAAGCTACAAATGTAACAGATCAAAAAGTTTTTACATTCGAATAGTTCTATAGATATTAACATTAAAAGATATTTTAATACAATATCTAAACTATGCTCGTTTTATTTCATTGTTATGAAAAATAAGACTAAGTTGACAACTATACGATAAAATTATATATTAACACATAACAGTTATGTACTTTTAGAATATATTCAATACCATAAAAATAACCAGAAAGAGAGACAACTTACAATATCTAAAATAATTCTAAATCATTCTGTAAAATTTCAAGTAGAAATTTCATCAACCAATACTATATTCACTTAATTCCTTTTAAATTATAAAGACATTAATATTCAGTATATAAACTCACAAACCGATCTATAACATAAAAAGTAGACCGAATACTCTGTGATATGTAAAGGGCCTTATTAAAACAGATCGAGCTGTTGTGAAGACTAATATTTCAAGTCAATACCGAGTCTTCAATAATTGACAAGTATTGCAAGTCAATGTCCAGGTCTATATAAAATACATGAAAAATTCCAAAACAAGCAAGTGAAAGAGTAACAAAAAGAGAGAGTGTGTGTGTGTGTGAGAAAGAGAGAGAGAGAGATAGAGAGAGAAACTCTGAAATGATCATCCAGGGGGGAGCAAGCATCCAGCCTTAATCTAGAATTACTAACAATTTTTTTAATAAAGACAAAAATTAACAGAAATTCGGGAAATAAATTTCTTTATAAAAAACACACTTAAATTTTATTTATAAAAACTTTTATAAGTATTGACTTAATTAATACATGAGGTCAAAAACTTTTCTAGTTTTAGTTCAATACACTCATTCCCTCATTATACAGCTTCTTCTTTAGTGACAAGATATCCCTCCCCACTTCATCAGTTTTTTTGGATGTTATCCTCTCCATACTAAAAACATGTTTTGTCTTATTTCCGATCCTCAACCCCTCCCCACTCCCTGTCACATAGAACCTCCCCCCACACTCCCTCGCACAGAGTAGCAACTTCTAAAAACATTAGGAAGAGGGTTGAACAAACATTTTTACTCGCACACCATTCTGTAAATTACAAGTGAAGAGCTTATAACGGCTTTATAAGAGCTTAGAAATTTATGCTTATAACAGGTTAAACCGTTTGAAACATTTTAAAATTATAAACAATGTTTTAAGTCACACTATAAAATCATGTTCAACTTCTTAATGTAGATTTGTTATGTACACAACATTTTAAAATCATTTATGAATATTACGACTAATTTTAGTAATGTTCTTATATTTTTAAATCAGTAATTAATAAAAGTTACTTGTGACATTATAAAACTTATGATGACAATATAAAACTTTAGCTTTTTTGAGGTAATGTACCTTTAGCAGTTTTTCAACTGTTCAAAAGTCTTTTATCTTTTAATAAAAAATTCTTAGCAATATATA